>JABUQX010013590.1:0-47500 GCA_015478945.1 Trachelipus rathkii
TCATCTCTTCAACATCAAACATCCCTCTATTGAAGGTGGTTCTCAAGACAACTACTTACCTCCTTTCAATATACATATATACAGACATAAATATATAGGTCTATATATATATATATATATATATATATATATATATATATATATATATATATATATATATATATATATATATATATATATATATATTATATATATATATATATATATATATATATATATATATATATATATATATATATATATATATATATATCTTTGTATTTATATACTATATATAAATATATATATATATATAATATAATATATATATATGTATATATATATATATATATATATATATATAATATATATATATATATATATATGTTAAAAGCATTTGTGATTATTAAAATGAACTCTTGCTATATATGAATCCAAATTGTGTTTGTTCCAGGGATGGAACGAAAAAAATCAAATTAAAAAAATCAACTAGTTTTTTATGATTTTTATCAAAAAATCTTGAAATATTTTCAATTAATTTTTTTTTTATTTTTTATTTATTTATTTTTTATTTTTTTATATTTAAGTGATTTAACTTCAATAGAAATAAAAAATTAAAATAAAACTATATATATTATGAAGTTTTTAATATATTTTTCAATTTTCAACAAACTATTGGCATTGTAACCCGTAAGTCTGTAACATTCTTTAGTGTTGCTGTTTCATTGTTTCCATTGTAAGATTTTGAACCCAGAGCTAGGGCTAAAAATTGAAAATTAATGCCAGATGCAGACTAATTATATATATATTGTTTTTGTATAATGTCGTATAATAAATATGTTAGGCCAGTATTTGAATATTGTCTACAATTTTAGCAGCCTTATTAGAAAAGACATAGATATGTTGGAGAGGGCGCAACATAAAGCAACGAGGAGGTAGATTTTTGGTTTTGAGGATAAGAATAGGCGTGAAGTTGTCTAGATAGGCCCATGCGGCTTCTTAAGTATTATTCTTATTTATTATTTATTATGGGTTGACTAGGACATTCTAGATGGGCCAATGCGGCTTCTTAATTATTAATTTTTATTGGTTGACTGGGACAGTCTAAAAACATGCAGCTTCTTAGTATTATTCTTATTTATTATTTGATATTTATTATGAATTCTAGAGGGGTCAGTCCGGCTTCTTAATTATTATTTATAATTATTAATTATAATTGGTTGACTGGGACAGTCTAGACAGGCCCATGCGGCTTCTTAAGTATTATTCTTATTTATTATTTGATATTTATTATGAGTTGACTGGGACATTCTAGAGGGGCCAATGCGGCTTCTTAATTATTAATTTTATTGGTTGACTGGGACAGTCTAAAAAGGACCATGTGGCTTCTTAAGTATTATTCTTATTTATTATGAGTTGACTGGGACATTCTAGAGGCGTCAATGCGGTTTCTTAATTATTATTTTTAATTATTAATTATATATATTATTATTGGTTGACTGGGACAGTCTAGATAGGCCTATGCGGCTTCTTAAGTATTATTCTTATTTATTATTTATTATGGGTTGACTGGGATATTCTAGAGTGGCGAATGCGGCTTCTTAATTATTAATTTTTATTGGTTGACTGGTACAGTCTAAATAGGATCATGCGGCTTCTTAAGTATTATTCTTATTTATTATGGGTTGACTGGGACATTACAGAGTTTAATGAAGCTGTGAATTTATTGTCAAGTGCTCCTCCTAAAATGTCCCAGTCAGCAATAGTCAGAATAATTCTTAAACCGCATGTACCAGTCAACCAACAAAGTGTAATTGTGGCCGCATTCGCCATAAAATCCCAATAATAAATAAATAACAAACCACATAAGCTGTCCCAGTCAACCAATAATAATATATAATTAAAGTAGAAATAATTAAGACGCCGCGTGACCTCTAGAATGTCTGGTCAACTCATAACAAATAGAATAATATGAAAGCACATGAATTTGTCCCCAGTCAAACAATTAAAATTAATAATTAAGTATAGCCGCATTGGCCCTTCTAGAATGTCCCAGTCAACCCATAATAAATAATAAATAAAAATAATATGAAGCCACCTTAGATCTAGGCTGTCTGATCGATAATATTAATAATTAAAAATAATAATTAAGCCATATTGCCCTCTAGAATGTCCCAGTCAACTCATTTATAAATAAGAATAGTATTTAAGAAGCCACATGGTCCTTTTTAGACTGTCCCAGTCGACCAATAAAAAATTAATAATTGAGAAGCCGCATTGGTCCCTCTAGAATGTCCCAGTCAATTCATAAAATTAAGAATTAAGAATAATTTTTAAGAATAATTAATGTAATTAATGAATATGTAATTAAGAGGCAGCATGGGCCTACCTAGATAGTCCCAGTCAACCAACAATAATTTAATAATTAAGAAATAATAATTAAAAAGTCGCATTGGCCCCTCTAGAATGTCCCGGTAATTCATAATAATTAATAAATAAGAATAATTCAGAAGCCGCTTGGGCTATCTGAGCTAATCTCAGTGGCCGCAATAATTAATGGTAGGAATAATTTATTTTGATTGTAAGGTATTTGTAGTTGATAGGACAATCTAGATCAAACCATCGCTACAATTGTATATTCTTATTTATTAACTGTTGGTTGACTGGGACGTCTAATTACAGTAATGTGGCTTTTAAATTATAAATACTATTCATTAATTACATTAATTATTATTAAAAATTATTCTTAATTCTTAATTTTTATGGGTTGACTAGGACGTTATAGAGGGGCCAATGCGGCTTCTCAATTATTAATTTTTATTGGTTGACTGGGACAGTCTAAAAAAGATCATGCGGCTTCTTAAGTATTATTCTTATTTATTATGAGTTGATTTTGACATTCAAGATGGATCAATGTGGCTTCTTAATTATTATTTTTAAATATTAATTATTATTGGTTGACTGGGACAGTCTAGATAGGCCCATGCTGCTTCTTAAGTTTTATTCTTATTTATTATTTATTATGGGTTGACTGGGACATTCTAGTGGGGCCAATGCGGCTTCTTAATTATTAATTTTTATTGGTTGAATGGGACAGTCTCAAATGCGGCTTCTTAAGTATTATTCTTATTTATTATGAGTTGACTAGGACATTCTAGAGGGGTCAATGCGGCTTCTTAATTATTATTTTTAATTATTAATTATTGTTGGTTGACTGGGACAGTCTAGATAGGCCTATACGGCTTCTTAAGTATTATTTTTATTTATTATTTATTATGGGTTGACTTGGACATTCTAGAGGGGTCAATGAGGCTTCTTAATTATTAATTTTTATTGGTTGACTCAGACAGTCTAATAGGATCATGCGGCTTCTTAAGTATTATTCTTATATATTATGGGTTGACTGGGACACTCTAGAGGGGTTAATGCAGCTTCTTAATTATTATTCTTAATTATTAATTATTATGGGTTGACTGGGACAGTCTAGATAGGCCCATGCGGCTTCTGAATTATTATTCTTATTTATTAAGTATAATAGATTGACTGGGACATTCTATAGGGGTCAATGCGGCTTTTAAATTATTAATTATTGTTGGTTGACTGGGACAGTCTAGGTAGGCCCATGTGGCTTCTTAACTATAATTACTATTCATTAATTACATTAATTATTATTAAAAATTATTCTTAATTTTTATGGGTTGAATGGGACACTCTAGATTGGATTCTGCGTCTTCTTACTGTCTCTTTATATATATATATATATATATATATATATATATATATATATATATATATATATATATATATATATATATATATATATATATATATATAACTATATATATATATATATATATATATATATATATATATATATATATATATATATATATATATATATATATATATATATATATATATATATATATATATATATATATATATATATATATATATATATTTCGTGTGACGTCAAATCTAAAAAAAATCAAAAAAAAAAAAAAATCAAAAAAATCAATAAAATCAAAAAAATCAAAAATTGATTTTTTTCTAAAAAAATCAAAAATTGATTTTTTTCTAAAAAAATCAAAAAAATCCCCAACCCTGACTTTGTTCTAATTTTTTGCTGCAATAATACAGTACATAAGATATTTCATAATGTTGGATTGAATTACATGTTCTTATTATATCTTTACTACAAGGGTGTGGTTCGCTGAAGCTTGCAGTGAACAAAGGCTTGATGACACATCGACTAATGGAGAAACAAGCTCTAACAAACGGTTTGGTTAGGTGTTTTGTAGGGATGACCAATAATAATAATAATAATAGAAAATTAAATATCAATTCTCGATATTTTAAAAAAACATATAAAAGTTTTCACGATACTATCGGTCAAAGAAATCGATATATTGGTTTAAAAATTCATCGTATATATATATATATATATATATATATATATATATATATATATATATATATATATATATATATATATATATATATATATATATATATATATATATATATATATATATATGTATATATATATATATATAAATATATATACTATATATATATATATATATACTATCTACTACTATATATAAGCAAAAACAACTTGGAGGCAGGGCCCTCTTAACCATTTGCCTAAAGCATATGTAAAATTATATATATATATATATATATATATATATATATATATATATATATATATATATATATATATATATATATATATACATATATATATATATATATATATCTATATATATATATATATATATATATATAGTTATTTTTCTGCCGTGTTCTAGCCACCTAGGGCCGCCCTCATATTCTGCCGCCCTAGGCATTTGCCTAGTTTGCCTGGCGGTTAAGAGGGCTCTGCTTGGAGGAGGGGTTTATGAAAAATAAAAAAATATATATGAAAAGACTTCAAAAATAATAAATTTTATTCAATGCAAAGTAAAATTTCACAGTGCAAATTAGATTTGATAACTTTACTTTTCAATACAAATATTTCACATTAATTTTGGTATTATATACCATTTTATAACAACCTACTAACTAAATTATTATATAGGATATATATATATATATATATATATAGAGAGAGATAATATATATATATATATATATTTATATATATATATATATAAATATATATATATAATATATATATATATATATATATATATATATATATATATATATATATATATATATATATATATATATATATATATAAAGAGAGAGAGAGAGAGAGAGAGAGAGAGAGAGAGAGAGAGAGAGAGAGAAACTAGTTACGTTTCAAACTTAAATCCTAGTACAGCGAGATTACAGAAAAGACACCGAAAATCTTTCAGAATCTTTATTTTTGTGGAACACTTAATTGGCTATGAACAAATATATCAGATGACCTATATAAAGAAAGGTATATAAATGTGAAAATATAATTTACTTAATCAAGCAATTTATGTAAGCAACATCGAAAAAGTTATAAGTTGAAAAATGAGATTCAATTAATTATGCGGCAAGTAAAATTTTTTAAAAGACTTTGGCGGGTGCCATGATTTACAGCATTGAACAACTGAAAATGCCTGTAAATTAAAGAACAGAATTCGCTAATATTTTTTGATTTAAAGTTAATTTACTATAAAATAAACTGCTAAATAATGACACGTAATAGATTATATACGAATTATATTTGTGTAGAGTTAATTAAACGTTTTAAAATTTAAGAGTATATTCTCCAATGTTTGGTTTACATCAATGGTCAAAAGTGCCATTCAAGATTCTTACACCGAAAATTTAAAGGTGAAATTTCTATCTTTAATTTCCTGCCAGATATTCAATTGCTATAGCTGCCATTCAAGATCTCAATTTGAGGTTGAAGAATCTTCAAGATCTTTAAATTTAGGGAAAGAGGGGGGGAGAAACAAATCATGATTTGACAAATGTGTGAAAAAATTGGGAAAGGCAACTAATGAGATTCTGTTTTAATGCAAAAAAAAAAAAAAAAAAAAACTATTTATATAATATTAATTATCGATCTGTCAATTATATCGGAAAAACTATCGAGTCGTATGACTCGATATTTCGATAATCGTGATAACATATCAATCGATTATTTTAATCGAATCTTTTTTCATCTTTTAGTGCTAGAGGGATGGAGCGTGGTGTTGACTGTTGCTTTAATCTTATTTGTTAATACAAATCTTAATATTCTACTTATTTTATTGTTCATTTATTTATTTAATTTTTACTAATCTTCCTGTGTTCATGGAAACTCTTAATCCACATGGGTTAAAAGGACATAGTACTCCTACAGAGGTGAGTAGTTAAAGGAAACGATTCTATTACTAGAAATGATGGTTAAACTTTGGGCTAGTGCCATGGCTCAACAAGCTGAATTAGTTTTTTGATCGTAGTTAGTAAATTAACGCTGTGGTAATCCCCTAGACTCTAGAGGGTACTTCTCGAGACTATATCCTTCCTTTGTTGTTAATAGTACTCAAAATTGCCTTAATAGGTGACTGCGAGCAAAGCCGTTTTACATTGTCATTTGTGCTTGCAAACTGTAAAAAATGCTCGAGTTTGAACATTAGAAATAAAAAGGGTAATAGTTGAGTTTAACAGATTCTTAAAAAATCGATTTTTTAGAAAAATTAATCGATTTGTTGTTATACCTATGAAACACCATTGTCAAATTTAATTTTCGGCAGCACTAAAACAGAAAGCCTATGACAAAACCATGCTTAAACCGCTACTAATGATATCTAATAGCCTAACAACACAATTTTATTTGATAAAAGTGAAAAGAAAACTTGTTTTGCAAATAAAAAGCTTCACAGCAAATCATAATTATTTATTTAAATCTATGTAACCTGTCCTAACAATATTATTATTATTATTATTATTATTATTATTATTATTATTATTATTATTATTATTATTATTATATATATATATATTATATAGATAATATATATATGATATATAATATATATATATATATATATATATATATATATATATATATATATAATATATATATATATATATATATATATATTATATATATTATTATATGACATATTCCCATAAAAGGGCCAGAGAGTTATCTTAAAAAGTATTAGACTTACGGAAAAACTAATTACATATTTGGAATCAGCGTACAAAGCTTATTATATGTGAAGTCTTTTTATGAATTAAAACTAACGAATACCCTAGAGTAGACTGCATAGATATCAGGAGTCGGGGTCTCTCGGGCTCTAGGTGGACGACGGGGGGGACTTCGTTCCCCCCTCTGTCTCCCATCGGCTCGAGCCCCCTAAAAATTGAAGTTCAAGGAAACATATTGTCTAAATTGATGATAACGTACCTCAAGATGAAATGCAATTTCCTCCTTATCTGCTTCTTATATGATGTTGATGATGATTATGTGGATGAGTCAATGATTCACATTAATTATGATGATGATATAATTTCTTGTATATTCTATGTATTTCTATAATATTTTTCTATCACTTATGGTTGCGCAACCTATATTTTCTTGTTCTATTGTTAATCTTTCTCCTTCTTCGTATGGTCTTCTCTTCTTGTTTTACATTTGCGAGTTTATCCTTCTACTGATGATAAATTATGGCTTAGTATTACTTTATTTCATTAATGAATAATAAAGGCGTTAAATAGAGAGCCTGCAACTCTTAATTTACTTTAAATAAATATTACTATTACTGATATTTCTATTATCTTCTGAAATAATAATAATATACAGATTAGTCTCATTATCAGAGTTTAAATATCTACTACCCACTACGGCGGTACATATATTTTCTAACTACAGCAGACATAAAATAATAATCAAACTCATACTATTTTTTCTTTTTTTCCTTTTTTTTCTATTTTTCTTTTTTCTTATCTTAGTTTTTTCTTGTGTTGCAATTTGTCATTTTGTAATATGTCTTCATATTAAGTTGTTAACATATTTCAGTATATTTTCTTTTTTTACACCCTCTTTTGTCAAAATGTCTGCGATCTGTTCTTGTGATTTTATCCATGGGATTTCTTCTATTTCTTTTTCTTCAATTATTTCTTTTAGATAGGCCATATCTATTCTTAATCTTTTATTTAATACTGCTGAAGTTGAGTGTAGTGCTCTTTCAAGGCTTTGACAATCTGTTTTTATCCATATTGGTAGTTTTTCTTCATTTATTTCTTCCCATAAAGCTTTCAGATATATTCCAGCATCGGCAGGGAATAGTGCAGGGAACGTTTTAAAATATGCTGAAAGTCAGGGAAATTCCAAAAAAGTCAGGGAAATTTTGAAATTTCCAAACATATGAAGAATGATCCATGGACCAAGTTACATATTTTTGATATATATTTTTTCCTTACTTATAATTGTGGAATGAGAGATGTATTTGATAAGTGAATGAAAAGGATGGGCGAGGAATGACATTCCATAAATCTACTTCTATCCTGTTTCTTTCTATTTTTAGTTCACTATTACCTACTATTCTTCCTATTCTGTTCGTAGAAGTTGTTCCAAGTTCATCCTTCCGATTGAAGGTGATTGGTATATGGATGTGTTTAGACTGTATGACTTATGACTTTATCTGTTTATATCTTTTTCTTTTTAGGGATTTTTACTTTTGAGTTTTTTTTTTTTTTTTTTTTTGAGTTTTGACGAAGTGATTTTGGATTCGTAGGCCGAAAGTATTTAAATTATTTATTTATAAAAAAAATTCAAGCAAAAAAAAGCTTAACTTACAAGGGTTGTGAAAAAAACGTTTTTTTTAATTTGGTTTTTTTTTGCAAAAAAACGTTTTTTTTTTAAACATAAATGTTTTTTTTTTTTGTTTTTTTTAAAATTACCTCTATGTATATTAAAGATGTTTTAAATTATACAGTATTACCAATACTCCTTCTAGGCCTAAATATTAACTATTAATACGCGATTTTTTATATATATATATATATATTGTATATATATATATATATATATATAATATATTTATATATATATATATATATATGGATCAAAAAAAAGGATGGTATAACAAGGTGGTTTTAGGGTGTTAAGGAGAAAATGAACTGGTAAGGAAGGTGATGGTTCTGTGGAGAGAGAGGTGTGTGTGTAAAGTACTACTTTCTTTAAACACAAGAGTATCCATGAAGTATCACTGAGTTGTGTAGGTAGAAGATGGTTATCGAAGTGAAAGTAATAATTGATTTTGTTGTTGGTGAAGCAAGAGATGTTGACGTACTATGTTTGATTGTTAAATCAGTGAAGGTGTTTTAGAAATGGATTATCGGATTCAATTATGTTGTTTCTATGTAAAATTAAGTTAGTGGGGACTTGGATGGAGAAGGAGGTGATAGGAGAAGTAGGTAAAATAAGAGTGAGAAGTTTAGTGAACAAGGTACATAAGGATAAGTATGTAAGAACGCTCGCAAGTAAATCAGTTGTAATGTGAACAAGCTGAAACTAAATCTGGAAAGCAATTGTAGCAGTGCAAAGAAGTATGTGGATGTCCTAAAGGTAGGAAGTAAGAATTGCGAACATGAGTGGTTGATATTGAATTTACGTGATCAATGCGGTTAAAGAAGTAAATAAAAAAGCGTGCGTTGTTGTACTAAAAAGCAAATGATGAAGTTTTCAAAAAAAGATGCTTGGAATTATATGAAGGAGGAAAAAAGAAATGCTAAAAAATGCATACGTAAGAGCAAAGAAGAGGTAAATGTAACAGTTTGGGAAAGGAGGAATGAATGGGGACATCTACATTGATGGAATTTCGAAGCTCTTCGTGGAAGAAGTGCGAAAGGTTAAAATTAGAATAAGGGGAACTTGCTCAGAAAATGAATAGGGATGGTTTTTTTGTAACTGAATGAATGGATGTGAGGTGAGTTGTTGGAAAAGAACACTTTTCGACAATTCTGTATAATTTGGCAGTAATGAAGAGTGATAGTGAATGTGTGTGTGTGTGGTTTCGATGGTGCAAGAAGGAATATGGTATTTTGAGGATGAGGTTATTACCAAAGAAAGAGGAAATGGGTAGAGTGAGATAGGTGGGACAGAATGGTAAATCTGCAGGTAATGAGATGAATTTACTGGTGAAATGATCAAGAACGGAGGCAAGTTTCTGATTGATGGATTTGGAAGTTGTTGTAATAAAGCGTTTATGGAGGGTATTAGTTTCCGAGGATTGAAGGAGAGCAGTATAGTAAACCCTATATATATATATATATAAAGGGGAACTGTAGAAATATAAGGAAATTAGTTTATTGAGTGTTATATGGAAGAAATATGCTGGAGTTTTGGTCGAAAGAGTGCGCCGAGTGACTGAAGGACTGATTGGTGAAGAAAAAGGTGTCGTCTAGGAGTAGTAGAGGATGTTTTGGATCAGATCTTTACATTGAAGCAAATGATAGAGAAAATGAGAGAGAAGAAGAATAAATTGTATTTAAGTTTTTATGGATTTGCAACAGGGGTATTGATAGGTTAATAGGGAAAGCTCTATGGCAGGTGTTAGTGATATATAGTGTTGGTGGTATGGCTTCTGAATGGAATCAAAAAATTTATGACGTTTAGTGAGGCGTGTGTAAGAAGAAGAATAAATGGTGTCAAAACTGATTGGTTTAGTATTAATAGCGGAGTGAGGCAGGTTGTGTTATGTCTCCTGTTATTCAATTTGTATATGGATGGTGTTTGAAAGAATTGAAGGTGGCGTGAACACGGAAATGGTGGTTAGATATGATGGCAGATGAGTGGGAGGGTGCCCATCTATTATAACTGCGGATGATTGGGTTTGTGTGGCGAAATTTTGAAGAGTTTGAGAGAATTGGTAGAGAGATTTGGCACGGTTGTGTAAAGGAGGGGTTTGAAAGTAAACGTCGATAAGCAATAGGTTATGGTTGTGAGTGAGGACAGTCCTCAGTGTGAAGTTATGTGAATGTGAACAGCTGGAACAAGTGTCCTGAGTTTAAATATTTAGAAGGTATATGTTGGTGCCAGGAAGGTGGCTGGTGAAATAAAATCGTTGGTGAATGTTTAGGGCTAAGTCTTTAGAGTGCAAGGGTCTTACATGACGCTATGTTGTTACCTGTGTTTTGTATAGTAGTGAGAACTATGGTCTTGAATAAAAAGTATAGATCTAAGTTCAATGTGTTCAGATGGACAATCTTTGGGGCATGCTAGGTGTGAGAAATTGATAAAATGAGGAATGAACATATTAGAAGAGTTGTGTGTGTGAAGAAATGGGTAAACGAAAGAGATAAATGAAATATGTTGAGAATGGTTTGTCACGTTTAAATGATGATTGATAGGTCCGGTTTTTAAGCGGATGTATAGTGGGAGTGTGTTGGGAACCGACCGGCTGGGAATCCGAAGAAAAAGTGGATTGAGTCAGTAAACGAAAATGTCTGAAGGACAGAAATGTGAGTTTTGCAGAGGCAAATAAAGGTGCATAATAGGAAAGAATGGCGGGGTTTTTGTGAGGGGTATGGTTGTGGCCCAACCTGGGGCCAAGATGAACCCTTACAATGACGATTTACCATAGTGGGGCCCGTCGCAGTCCCGTGAAGCTATAGGTGGATTTTCTGACTGTGATGAGTCCTTACTAAGTAATGGTACAGAGGGGGAGGGTAAGGCTGGACTTTCTTTTCGACTTTGTCATATTCTTCTACTGCTTTTCTTTTCCGATCCTTGTTACGCACCTTACCCCAGTCTTGGGGAGAAAAAGGTAAATAAAAAATTTATATATAATATATATATATAATATATATTATATATATTATATGTATATATATATATATATATATATATATATATATATATACTATATATATATATATATTATATATGATATAATTATAATAATAATAATAATAATTAATAATAAATAATAATAATCAGATCAGTGTGAAATGTAATAATTATATGCCCTAGAGCACAAATAAAACTTTACTAAAGTATAAAAACTACTTTATATATTGCATACCTCTCTTAACATATTGTATTTACTGTTTTTTAATGCTAAATACCCTAAAAAGACTTGATATATAGAAAAAAAGTAATTTTAAAAAAACAAAAAAAAAAAAAAATTTTGGCCTTTGGTCTTTTTTTAAGAAAAAAACGGTGTTTTTTTTTAACCAAAAACGAACGGTTTTTTTTTAATCTCCAACCCCTAAGTCTTTTAACGATCAGTGGTTGGACGTCAAACTGAACCTTGGTTCTTTTCTGTTCACAGATTTACAATTTCTCGTACTTAATATTATGGAAAGATTTCTTGAGTCCAGTAAAATGCCTGCTACAACCAACAACTAAGCTTTTTTGCATTAGATTAACATGACAAACTTGAATGCCAGACTGTGCAAATCAAAATGACAGAAAAGATATTAGAAAGATGTCCTCTGAAGTACAAGCCTGTTCAATGGCTCTCATCATTGGATCTCTAGTATAGTTTTTCATCACGCCAGAACAAGGGAAACAAAGATTTGATTTATTGCTAGAGGCATTGTGCACCAATAACCGAATCACAGATTCTGTTGCTGAGAAAGAAAAAGCACTATACTCTTACTTTGGCAGTGAAGCTCATTCTACCCTTGAATTCAAATTCAAAATATTTTTGGATGGTGATTGTCCTTCTAAGAGACTTGGAGAGTTTTTTTCTTCTATAGCACCTGAGAATCAATATTATGCGGAATTGTGGCAATTTTAAATTTAAGGACTGATATTTTTCGCATGGAAATGCGACAGTGGAAGGAGGTTTTCTATATAATTTAAGCAATTTTAGTGGATAATCTGAAAGAACATAGTCTGATTCTCAAAGAGAACAGTGCACAAGTGCTATAAGATTCCATAAATTATTCATAAAGTTCCTATCACTCAAAAAATGTTGAAAAATGTAAGAGCTGCCCATAGAAGAGTTATGAAGAACATCTCAAAGAGTCCAAAACAGAAGAAAAAGAAGAGAATAAAAGGTTGAAAAAGAATATCCATACAGATCAATAAACTTGAAGAGCAAAGAAAGATGTTAAACTGAAAGGCTTTAAACAGAAGAAGACGCTATAAAATCAAAAATTCAAATGCTTGAGAAGAAAAAGTTAATCTAAATCTCCCCATTTAGAACTTTTGTGATTGCAGTGGACGCTATTCACCTAGGCTATTAATGTAAGCTTTTAATTTATTTTCTTTTTGTATAAATAAAACTGTTTTGTTTTGGAAAAAATAAAAAAGGAGTGCTTTGGACGGCTATGGGTAAGGTATAGGCTAATTACTAAAAAAAAAATATTTTTTTAAATTCATCCATGATGATGAACAATTTTAAAGTAAATTTTCAATAATTTAATGTATGAACTGAGTAAATAGGCTGCAATAATAATTAATAGATATTTTATACACCAAAAATAACGAGCACGCTGGTCAGGGAAAATTTGCAGATTTGGTCAGGGAAAGTCAGGGAAATCAAATTCAAAATTTTAGTGTGAACCCTGTTGGTAGTTTTTCTTCATTTATTTCTTCCCATAAAGCTTTCAGATATATTCCAGCATCGGCAGCCTCACCTAAACCCAATGCCTCCGCTTCTAGAGTGGATCTCGCCACTCTCTTTGCCACCTTTGATTTCCAATATAAGGGACTCCTGTTGTTAAATTCATCTACTATACTTATTATGTACCCAATTTGAGATTGTCCATTTCCCACGTTATTAAAAGAGGCATCTGAAAAGATTTCCATTTTTGTTCTACCCTTAAGGGTAGGAATGATTATCTGGTTTTCCTTTTCTTTTACTTGTTCTATAATTTTTATTACTTTTTTCATATCTCTTGTTGTTGCCGTTTTACAAAATTTACTTCTTTCACTTACATTGTAAGATATTTCTGGTCTGGTTTGTTGAGCTATCCAGTTTAGTTGTCCAACCATTGATCTGTATTCTGTTTGTTCTTCTTTATTTAATATCCTCTCTTCCTTAAATCTCTTTTTATCTGGTACTTTCATATTTCTTACATAGGAATTCTGTTCTAGGATAATTTCCTCATTTCGTTGATCCACGTTCAAACCAATGTAACAAAATTTCCTTTCACTCTCTTTTCCTATTTCCAATTTCCTTTTCAGTTCTCGAATTATCTTTTCTTCAAACTCAGTATTTCCTCCATAGCAAATATCGTCCACATGTATGCACATGAGGCCGATGATTCGGCTGTTTTTCCTCCAATACACTATAGTTGGCTCCAACTTACTCTTTGTTCCTCCAAGTGATTTTATTATGTCCATGATGCTTTCGTACCATATTCTCGCTGCGTCTTTTAAACCGTACACGGTTTTCTTCAACTTCCATAGGTAGTTTGTTTTTGCTTCTCTTGGAGGTTTTAAATACACATTTCTCTCTATGGGTTTCCCTTGTAGATATGCTGTTTTGATATCTAATGTTTTGCATTTCCAATCATTTTTCTGAATTACCGCAAGACACATTTTTAATGATTCGTTGGCACATGTTGGTGAATCAGTTGTTAAATCTCCTTGTTCCTCAAAACCTCGAGCAACAAGACGGGCTTTGCATTTTCTTCTTCCGTTTTCTGATTTTTCTGTAATGATCCATCTAGTCGTGTAATAGCTTTTTGATTCCTTTCTTGTACAGACTCGTACACTCCTTTCTTTTTCCAGCTACTTAGTTCATCCATTTTTGCTCTATGTATCTCTTCATTTTCGAAATCTCCTAACCATATTTCATCCCCATCTATATGTTTTATATCTTGGAAATTTCTCAAATCTATCCATTTCTCATTTCCATGATCTAAATCTATTATGTTGTAGCTATCTGACCATTTTTGGCTAGTTGCTTTTCCAGCTCTACTTGTTATTCTTATTCTTGATTTTTCCTTTGTCTCTTTGTCAACTATCTCATAAGATTCCGTTTCGCTTAGATCTTCTTGCTCTTCTTGTCCTAACTTCATCTTCCTCCTTTTCACTTTCATCCGTCTCTGAACCATAAGTGTCTGATTCAGACAATGTATCATCTTGTATTTCTTCTCTTTGATTTTCTTCTTTCCTTCCCTTCGTTCATATTTACTGTTTGTTTTATTCTCGTGATATGCACTCTGGCTACTTCTCGTAGGGTGCCCCCATGTTTCACTACTACTGTCTTTCCATCGTTACCGATGACTTTTGCAGGACCTCTCCAACATTTTTCCATGTTTCTTTTATAATACACAAGATCTCCAATTTTTGCTTCTTCCAAATGATGTTCTCTTATTGGTTTGGACAAGGCTTTGTTTAATCTCTTATCAGCCTCCTGTTGTACATGTATTATTCTAGCCTTTTCTCTTGCTTGTAGATTCTCCAAGAGTGTGTCATATGCATTTTCATAATCATTCGTTGTTATTTCCTCGTTGTTTATACTCTGGGATGTGTAATTGTTTTTTCCAAAAACTATCTGATTAGGTGATACTCCATCTTTCATTAATAAACTATTCCTCGCTGCTATTGTCCACATCAGTGCTATCTCCCAGTTTTGTGTAGTATCCTCTCTCAATTTCCTCACTCCGTCTTTCACCAATCCCACCATTTTTTCACATGTTCCATTACTCCAGGGACTTTCTGATGGAGTTGCCATAATGGTGATTCCAAATTTTTCCGTTAGGATTTTCATTTCTTCATTTTGGAATTCCAACCCATTGTCTGATAAAATTTTCCTAGGTGTTCCGAGTACAGACAACCATTTCCCCATAAATGCTTTTACCACTGTCAGTGGATTTTTATCTTTTATCCATGCTGCCTGACAATAGTTTGTTGCTAGATCCACCATCATTAAAAATCTTCTATTTTCCATTTCTCCTAAATCAAGTGCCACCACTTCATTAAACTGTTTTGCCATAGGCATTCCAACTATTGGCCTAGCTGGAGTTCTTTTATATTTTATACATGTATCGCACTTGCCCACTATTTCTTTTATTTTCTCTTCCAAGGTCTTCTTAAATCTTTGATACTCTTCATTCTTCTTATATGCATCATTACAAATTCCAATTAATTTTCCACTACTAGCATGTCCGAATTGTAAATGCAGTTTTTCTATTCTTTTTCCAATTATTTCCTTGTTGGTCCACCACTCTCTGTCTATTCCAAGCCACATCTTGTGCGGTTCCATTTTCTTAATCAATGAGATCTTCAGATGTTTTTCATTCTTCCCTTTACAGGGTATTATGTAGTCTGAAAAACGCTTTGCTATAACTATTCCTTTCTCGAAGTCTATTACTGCTCCTATTTTCTCTAAAGTTTCTTTTCCAATCAACCAGGGAACGTTTCCTTCTATTATTGTAGTTCTTATACTCACTTTGTTTCCCATTAATTTTGTAGGTATATCAACATTCTTTATCCCTTTACATAATGTTTCTCCAAAATGAAACACAGTGTGGTCTTCTATAGCTTTATGGTTCATTTCTTCAATTTGTTCTTTGGTTAATCGACTTAAAATTCTTTCCATATAAAAATTACCGCACACTGTTCTTGCACTTCCGGAGTCTATTATGCCGTATATTTCGTCTTGCAGTTCCTCTAAACTTTCTTGTTCTTCATCATTGTTCATTTTCCAGACGTATCTTATTCCTTCTCTTTTATTACCTTCATCTCTTTCTGTTTGTTCTTTTTTTTCTTTTATTCTTCCAGTTCTTTGGACAATCTATTGCCCAATGTTCACTTGCATTGCAAATATAACATGTTCTCTTATTCACTGGACATTTATTCGCCCAATGTGTTTCCGATCTACATTTAAAACATTTGGTAACAGTTCCGTATTTCTTGTTAACAGGATTCTTCTTGTCTCCTTCCATCCAACAAGCTTCTTTATTCTCTTCTTCTTTTTCTCTTTGCTCCTGAAAAATTCGTGTGAGTACATTTTTAATATTTCCATAGCTATATTCCTCCTTGCCGCAGGCTCCCAACGCTACATGAAGATCATTTGAATTCAATTTTGCTTGTCCCAGAAGATGACTTCCTTTCATTTCCTGTGACATTTTGCCACCTCCCGCATTTTCACATTCCCTGGAATATTTTTCATATCTTAGTATATAATCTTTCATGGTTTCATCTTTTCTTCTTTCAATTCGGAATAATTTCATGGTTTTCTCCAATTTATCCATCCTACTGTCTTTTTTATATACTGCATCCAGGGTTTTTAATATCAATTCTACTCCCTCTTTATCCTTCTTTAACTCTTCTCTTTCTAAATCTATACATAGTTCGTGGGCTTTATCTTTCAGTGCTAGACGTATTTCCAAACCAGGATATTTTAATATATTCTACTCCACTCTTTACCAATCCTCCACTCGTTCTCTCCAATTTCTGTATTCTTCTTCTTTTCCTGAAAATGTGGGGCATCTTTCTTTGCTAGATATCATCCTGATTGTCTATAAGCAGAGTTGCAGGGTGTTTAATTGATGATAACGTACCTCAAGATGAAATGCAATTTCCTCCTTATCTGCTTCTTTTATATGATGTTGATGATGATTATGTGGATGAGTCAATGATTCACATTAATTATGATGATGATATAATTTCTTGTATATTCTATGTATTTCTATAATATTTTTCTATCACTTATGGTTGCGCAACCTATATTTTCTTGTTCTATTGTTAATCTTTCTCCTTCTTCGTATGGTCTTCTCTTCTTGTTTTACATTTGCGAGTTTATCCTTCTACTGATGATAAATTATGGCTTAGTATTACTTTATTTCATTAATGAATAATAAAGGCGTTAAATAGAGAGCCTGCAACTCTTAATTTACTTTAAATAAATATTACTATTACTGATATTTCTATTATCTTCTGAAATAATAATAATATACAGATTAGTCTCATTATCAGAGTTTAAATATCTACTACCCACTACGGCGGTACATATATTTTCTAACTACAGCAGACATAAAATAATAATCACATATAATTCCATTAGGGGGCTCGAGCTGATGGGGGACAGAGGGGGGACAAAGTCCCCCCGTTGTCCACCTAGAGGCCGAGAGACCCCGACTCCTGATATCTATGCGGTCTACTCTAGAGTATTCGTTAGTTTTAAATCATAAAACGAATTTACATGTAATAAGCTTTGTACGCTGATTCCAAATATGTAATTTATTTTTCTATAAGTGTCTTACTTTTATTTATTTATTTATTTATTTATTTTTTTTTTTTTTACATTCTGGTAATAAGCTTTATACGCTGATTCAAAATATGTAATTGGTTTTTCTGTAAGTGTGTATGTGTCATACTATATATATAGATACGGGATATCACAATATATATATATGTGTCTCTATTATATATTTTTTATTATATATATATTATATATATATATATATATATAATATATATATATACCGTATAATATATATGTATATATATATTATATATATATATATATATATACTATATATATATATATATATATATATATATATATATATATATATATATATATATATATATTTTATTAAATATATTATATATAGTATAATATATATATATATATATATAATATATACCATATATATATATATATATATAATATATATATATAATAATAGTTATTAATATATATATAATATATATATTATTATATATATATATGTATCTATATATATATATATATATATATATATATATATATATTAGCAACGTTACCATTACCTGGCAATTTTACGATATTTTTATAAACGACATTTTTCGTTATTTTCATATATCATTCTTTTTTTACGTATCAATTTTTTTTTTTTTTTTTTTTTTTTTTTTTTTTTTTTTTTTTTTTTTTTTTTTTTTTTTTTTTTTTTTTTTTTTATATATAAGAGAGGTTTGGCAATATTGTTCTAGTACTTTGACATGGGTTCTAAAGATACAAAAAAAAAACCGATTATAGGAAAAAAAATATCGATATTTCGTCAGAATCTGTTAAACTCAACTATTACCATAAAAAGACAGTAAGAAGTCATATGGGCCTATCGAGACTCCCAGTCAAGCCAATGGAACCAATCACCATACATCATGTTCATGCAAATCTACAAAGCATCCTAGGACTTGTCAGTAACTATATAGTATACACAAAGTCTACAACTAAAAGAAAAAAAAACTATAGCTTTAATAACATGCAGTTTAACCTTAATAAGTACTGTAAATAAAAACCTGCCAATTTGGCTTAATTAAAATATACCTACCATATGATACCCAAACCATCCATATACCTATCCAATTCTTTCGTAAATATTGCAATTGGTAAGGTGAATAAACTTTATGTAACTATTACATTAAAACTGTAAACTTAAAATTTAAAAAAATGGTATCAAAAAATTATTTGATGTTTTTTTTACCGATTGCGATATATAAATGCATATAATAAAAATATGAAAAATTAGGCTCCGAAAAAAAAAATTGACTAATTTCATCGATGTTTGCTGATAACACTATCGATGTTTGCTGCTGATATTTTCCAATTATTTATATATTGATAAAAATAATTTTTTTAAGATTATCAACGAACAATTGAACCATAGTATATTTATACTAGAGGTGTACCGGAATTCCGGACGGAATTTGACATTTTTTTCCGGTTCCGGCCGGAATTTTTCAAAATTCCGGCCGGAACCGGAATTACTTTCCTTAAACACTTTTGAAAATTTTGCTGAATTGTGGTGAAGTAAAAGAAAAACTGTTCATCAGTATTGGGCAATATTTTTTAAACGTTTTTCCTCAAAAATATTTCCTGCTTTTGAAAATGTAAATAATTTCTCTGAATATATGGAAGAGACTGGAAAGGAGAGTAATGTTTGGGCTAGTACTGCTATATTTGGGAATTTAGCTTTGTTCACTTTCCTCCAATTAAGGAATTCTTCTTTTCTCAGATTAGAAATTGATTTTTCTGGTAAAAAAAAATTTCCATTTCTTTAAGAATTTCACCTTTTGAAGAGCCACTGCTTTCTTTTTTCCTTTTACACTAACTGACTCGCTGTCACTTCACTTTCTTCAAACTTATAAAAACTTAGTAACTTTGCAGTAATTTCTTTTCTTAATGCTCTTGATGATTTTGAGGTACTTGGCAAATCTAAGTTTATTGTAGATAATGCTCGTTTCTGAAAATGACTCATCGCCTGAACCTTCTTCTGTACTGCTACTACTATTATCACTTTCTACCTTTAATTATTTGCATATTTCTTCAAGAATCCATTTTCTACTCAATTCTCTTATTTCATTAGAAAATAAAGTCAGTTAGTTCTTGGTCTACTGGCAGTAATTTAAAAAATTATCTTGTTTTGATATATGCCTATTGATTCTTTCTCTTCCTTTTTATTCATTAAATATTCTTTATTCTCTGCCTGCATCCTCAGAGGTTTGAGAAGAGATATCTCGAGAGTCAAAATTATGGTAGAATAAATTTTTTGATGATATAATTGATTTGCCTTATAGTTCTTACCCATGAGAAATGGTTGCAAACTCTAGAGATTTTTCAACTATTTGCCATTTATTGGCAGTCAAAGCTTAAATGATATAAATGATATAAACTTGCAGGGGTCTTTTCAAACATTCAATTCTTTTGAATCAAATATGTGCTATTCCACCTTGTATTAACATCTTGAATTGGCAATAAGTGGGCTTGCAAGATGTGGATCCAAGTCTCTTAGTATTCTTTTTAAGTTAATATTACAGCTCAAAAACTGGAATGATTGAAATGCGTACAATATTCCTACATTTCTTAATTAAATCACACTGTTCTTTTAGAAAATAAGGCATCTTTAATAAATTGAAGTTTATGAATAAAACAAGAAAACTTGTGAATCCTGCTAAATTAGTTCCAAGTTTCATGTCATATGCACCATCTCGAAGGATCAAATGGATTTTGTTAGGAAGAATTTCCCAATTATTCCTCTAATTTCAAAAACTCATAGTGGATTTTAATTCCGGAATGAAACTCTGGGGAAATTCAATGGAGTACCACAGTCCATTTTTTCATAACATCACTGGTAAGCCAAGTTCAGTTAAAGAAAATAAATGAGTCGTTTGAATTATTTAGCTCTCTATTTATATCTTAGTAAATTTTATACTGATACAAGCCTTAAGTACTCTCGAATCACTGCTTGATCCAAAATTCCAGTGTGAATGTTACCCTGTATCTTACAAAATATTTTCTACTAGGAATAAGATATTTTGGTTGAAGATGGGCAATAAGTTCTATGAATCCCTTCTCTTCATAGAACCTATTGTGAATGACTAGTTACTCATTGGGATAAAATTCATTATTTTCGTGATTTGGGGTCATTGATATGCCAAATCTTTTTGGGGAGAAACTCTCCCCAAAACTCACTTATTTCACGGCTTGGATCTATTGCCCTCTTTTGTGGTTTCCCTGTTCTAGAAAATACAAAACTCTCCCTTTTACTATTAAAATTTTTTGGACTTCCAGGTACACCCCTAACAGATGATTTTCAATATGTTCATGAAGTGGCGTTGTACTAAATATAAGATTTTATGTTGAAAGTTATAAAAAATATTTTTTTTACATTTCTTTATATAGTTAAAGGAAAGTTCACAAGAAATTCCGGTTCTGGCCGGAATTTTTTTTGTGATTCCGGCTAAATTTCCGGTTCCGGCCGGAACTGAAAATTCCCAGTTCCAGTACACCCCTAATTATATACTGTGATTGAATATTACCAAGACGTAGTTGAATTTTTTCTTTTTTTTTTTTTTTAAAAAAGTTCACACCAGGCATAGCCGTATTCAAGGAGGGAACTTGCTAGGTAATTTCTAGCCTAGTGGATCGCGACTAGGATTCGAACCGCGCCGGTTGCCATGCGACTCCGTCGCTCTACCGTTTGTGCCACAGTAATAATTAAATAAAAAATAAAAAAGATGTGTTAAATAATTATTTCGTACGAGTAGAATATACAAAAGAAATTAAAAGTACTCTAAAATAAGAATTATATATATATATAGTATATATGATATATAGTATATATGTATATAGTATATTAGGTATATAAATTATGAGCATATAGTATAGTATATATTAGTATATAGTGTATGATATATATAGTATATATTATATATTATATATATATAATATGATATAAGTATATATAGAGGAGAGAGGAGAGTAGAGAGAGGTTAGCCTACGCAATATATAAATCGATCTAGCGTAAACATAAACTTTTACGACAACATTCGTATGTATGTCCATATTAGGTGGTTTAGGCATAAGGCCTTATGGCTAGTATATATATATATATATATATATATATATATATTATATATATATATATATATATATATATATATATATATAATATAGTATATATATTATATATATATATATATAGTATATATATATTATATATTATATATATATATATATATATATATATATATATATATATATATTATATAATATATATATATATATATATATATATATATATATATTAATATATATAATATATATAATATAGGGTTTATGAAAAAAAAAAAATTTTATTTTTTTTTTTAAAATTTTTTAAAACAAAATGGTTTTTTTTTTTTTTTTTTTTTTTTTTAAATTAGCTATTTTTTATGAATATTAAAGATGTTTTTAAATTATAACAGTAATACCCAATAACCCCTTTCTCGCCTAAAATTATTGGACTATTAATACGGATTTATATACATAACAGCGTATATATATACGGTATATATATATAATATATATATTATATAATATATATATATATATATATATTAATATTATATATATAATAAAGATACATATATTTTTAAATATATGTATTTGTTTCTATATATATATATATATATATATATATATATATATATTCTTTCTTTCTTTACCTACCTCTTCTTCCCAAGACTGGGAGTAAGGTGCGTTTGATGAGCATTGCGAAAAGAAAGCAGTAGAAGAACATGACATACAGTCTGAAAAGAAAGCCCCAGCCTTCCGCCCCCTCAGTACCATTAATTAGTGGAACTCATCGCAGTCAGAAAATCCACCCTAAAGCTTCATGGGAACAGCGATGGACCCTCACTATGGTAGATCGTCAATGTAAGGGTTCATCCCTTGGCCCAGGTGGGCCACAACCATACCCCCTCACAATCCCCCGCCATTCACTCCTGTTATACACCTTTCTTCTCGCCTCTACCAAACTGACATTTCTCTCCTTCAAATACATTCGTTTACTGACTCCAATCCACTTTTTCTCTAGTCTCCAGCCCGGTCGGTTCCCAACACACTCACCACTATACATCCGCTTAACCAACTGACTATCATTCATCCTTTCCATATGATCAAAAAAAGGATGGTATAACAGGTGGTTTTGGGGTGTCAGGAGAAAATGAGAATGGTAGGAAGGTGATTGATTTCTGTGAGGAGAGAGGTATGTGTGTAAGTAATACTTTCTTTAAACACAAGAGTATCCATAAGTATACTAGAGTTGGTGTAGGTAGAGATGGTATCGAAGTGAAAAGTATGATTGATTTTGTGTTGGTGAAGAAGGAGATGTTGAAGTATGTGTTGGATGTTAAATCAGTGAGGGGTTTAGGAATGGGATTATCGGATCATTATGTTGTTCTATGTAAAATTAAGTTTGTGGGGACTAGGATGGAGAGGAAAGTGATACAGAAGGAAGAGGGTAAAATTAAGAGTGAGAAGTTTAGTGAACAAGGTAATAAGGATAAGTTTGTAAGAACGCTCACAAGTAAATCAGTTGAATGTGAACAAGTTAAAACTGAATAAATCTGGAAGCAAATGAAGGAAGCCAATGACTAGCAGCCCAAAAGGAGTTTGTGGGTGTGCTAAAGGAGGAAAAAAAATTGTAAAAGGGGGGGGGGGAATGAAAAGGGGGAGGGGAAGGGGTTAAAAATAAAAAAAGGAAGCGTGGTTGAATGTACTAAAAGCAAAATGATTGAAGTTTCAAAAGAAAGATGCTTGGAATTATATAAGAGGAAAAAAGAAATACTACGTAAGAGAAAAGAAGATGTAAATGAACAGTTTGGAAGGAGAGTGAATGGACATACAAGGGAATAGGAAGCTCTTGTGGAAGAAGCGCGAAAGGTTAAGAATTAGAATAAGGGGAACCTGCTCAGAATAATGAATAGGGATGGTGTTTTTGTAACTGATGAAATGGATGGAGGGAGTGTGTTAAAGAACCACTTCGAAAATCTGTAAATATTTGGCAGTAATGAAGACGGTGATAGTGACTGTGTGGTTTTGATTGGTGCAAGAAGCGAATAGGTTATTTTGGGATGAGGTTATAGCAAGGAGGATCTACATGGGGTAGAGTGATAAAGTTGAAGAATGGTAAATCTGCAGGTGTATAGAGAAATTACTGGATGAAATGATCAGACGGAGGCAAGATGGTGATGATTGGATCTTTGGAAGTTGGTGTAATAAAAGCGTTTATGGGAGGAATTAGTCCGAGGGATTGGGAGTAGAGCAGTAATAGTACCCTTATATAAAGATAAGGGAGATAAGGGGAACTGTAGAAATTATAGGGGAAATAGTTTATTGAGTGCTGTAGGGAAGATGATTATGCTGGTATTTTGGTCGGAAGAGTGCGCCGAGTGACTGAAGGACTAATTGGTGAAGAACAAGGTGCGTTTTAGGAGTGGTAGAGGATCTGTTTATCAAATATTTACATTGAAGCAATTGATAGAGAAAATGAGGGAGAAGAAGAATAAATTGTATTTAGGTTTTATGGATTTGCAACAGGCGTATGATAGGGATTAATAGGGAAGCTCTATGGCAGGTGTTGTTGATATATGGTGTTGATGGTTACTTCTGAAGAACAAATGTATTTAAAACGATATAGTGAGGCGTGTGTTAAGAATAAATGGTGTCATAAAGTGATTGGTTTAGTATTAATAGTGGAGTGAGGCAGGGATGTGTTATGTCTCCTTGGTTATTCAATTTGTATATGGATGGGGTTATGGAAAAATTAGAGGTGGGTGTGGCAGGGGATGGTGCTAGGATGATGGAACATGGAACATAGTGGAGGGTGCCTTACCTATTATATGCGCAGATGATTTGGTTTTGTGTGGCAAATTTGAAGAGTTTAAGAAGATTTGTATAGAGATTTGCATTGATGTGTAAAAGGATGGGTTTGAAAGTAAACATAGATAAGAGTAAGGTTATGGTTGTGAGTGAGGACAGTTCTCTGTGTGAAGTTATGTTAGATGGTGAGCAGCTGGAACAAGTGTCTGAATTTACACAAATAGTATATATTTGGATGAAAAGGGAACGGATGATGCAGACTGCAGTAGAAAAGTTGTGAATGGCAGGAAGGTGGCTGGAGCAATCAATCTTTTGTGATGTAAAGGGACTAAGTTCTGAGTACGCTAGGTCTTACATGAGGGTATGTTGTTACCTGTGTTAAATTATAGTAATGACTAGTGATGTACGCTGGGCAAATGCCCAGTGGGCAGGCATTTATAAAATGGGCATTTGTCCAGGCATTTGCCTATTTCATAAATGCCTGCCCAAAAACTCGGCATTTATAAAATTATCAGTAAAGGATGGATTATTGACAGTATTTGAATAAAAAACATTCAAAGAAAATAGTTATTTATTTTTATATATATATATATATATATATATATATATATATATATATATATATATATATATATATATATATATATATATATATAATATATATATATATATATATATATATTAATATATATTATATGCGTGTGATTTGTTTCTGTGTGGCGAATATGAAGAGAGTTTGAGAGTGGTATAGATTTGGCTAGTGTGTAAAAGGAGGGGCTTGAAAGTAAACGTGGATAAGAGTAAGGTTATGGTTGTGGGTGAGGACAGTCCTCAGTGTGAAGTTATTATGTTAGATGTGAGCAGCTGGAACAGTGTCTGAGTTTAAATATTTAGGGTATATGTTGGATGAGAAGGGAACAGACGATGCAGAGTGTAGTAGAAAAGTTGTGAATGGCAGGAAGGTTGCTGGTGCAATTAAATCGCTGGTGAATGTAAAGGGACTAAGTCTTGAGTGTGCTAGGGTCTTACATGAAGGTATGTTGTTACCTGTGTTATTGTATAGTAGTGAGACTATGGTCTGGAATAAGAAGTATAGATCTAAAGTTCAATGTATTCATGGATGGGACAATCTTATGGGGTTGCGCTAGGTGTGAGATAATTTTGATAAAATGAGACATGAACATATTAGAGAGTTGTGTGGTGTGGAAAGAAAGGGGTAAACGAGAGAATAAATGAAAGTATGTTGAGATGGTTTGGTCATGTGGGAAGGATGAATGATAGTTGGTTGTTTAAGCGTATGTATAGTGGTGAGTGTGTTGTGAACCGACCAGCTGGGAGACCGAAGAAAAAGTAGATTGAGTCAGTAAAGGAATGTTTGCAGGAGAGAAATGTGAGTTTGGCAGAGGCGAGAAGAAAGGTGCATGATAGAGTGAATGGCGGGGTGTTGTAAGGGAGTATGGTTGGTTGTGGCCCCACCTGGGCCAGGGGATGGAACCCTTACACTGACGACTTACAATAGTGAGGATCCGTCGCGGTCCCGTGAAAGCTCTTAGGGTGGATTTTCTGATTGTGACGAGTTTCTTACTAATTAATGGTACAGAGGGGGCGTAAGGCTGGGCTTTCTTTTCGACTTTTGTCATATTCTCCTACTGCTTTTCTTTTCCGATGCTTGTCACGCACCTTACTCCCAATCTTGGGAAAAAAAGGTAGATAAAGAAGAAGATAATATATATATATATATATATATATATATATATATATATATATATATATATTAAATATATTATATATACTTATTATATATATATATAAATATATATATATATATATATATATATATATATATTATATTATATATATATATAATATTATATTATATATATATATATATATATATATATATATATATCATTAATATATATAATATATATATATATATAAATTATATTTATAAAATATCTAAAAATATCTAAAAATATAATATATATATATATATATATATATATAATATAATATATATATATATATATATATATATATATATATATATATATATATATATATATATATATATATTATATATATATAGTATATATTATATATATTTTATATATATATATATTTTATATATATATATATATAATATATATATATATATATATATATATATATATATATATATATATGGGAAAGTTCTATATTTGAATCAGTTCATATTTTCTGAAAAATTTTCTAAGTTCAAAAAAATTTCTAAGTTCAGAATTATGGAATTATGCCAGAAGCTTGCCACTAAAGAATTTTCTTAAAAAACTAGGGGTGTACCGGAACTGAAATTTTCAGTTCCGGCCGGAACCGGAATTAGCCGGAATCACAAAAAAAATTCCGGCCGGAACCGGAATTTCTTGTGAACTTTCCTTTAACTATATAAAGAAATGTAAAAAAATATATTTTATATAACTTTCAACATAAAATCTTATATTTAGTACAACGCCACTTCATGAACATATGGAAAATCATCATTGAAGAGAATATCTGGAAGTCCAAAAATTTTAATAGTAAAAGGGAGAGTCTTGTATTTTCTAGAACAGGGGAAACCACAAAAGAGCAATAGATCCAAGCCGTGAAATAAGTGAGTTTTGAGGAGAGTTTCTCCCCAAAAAAGATTTGGCATATCAATGACCCCAAATCACAGAAAATAATGAATTTTATCGCAATGAGTAACCGGCCATTCACAGTCACAGAAGAGAAGGGATTCATAGAACTTATTGCCCATCTTCAACCAAAATATCTTATTCCTAGTAGAAAATATTTTGTATTGAAAATGTTATCAACTTCACACAGGAAATTGAGATCAGCAGTATTCGAGAAGTTATCTAAGGCTGATCAGATATAATTTACTACAGATATATAGAGAGCAAATAATTTCAAAACGACTCATTTGTTTCTTTAACTGCATTCTGGCTTACCAGCGAGTTTGAAAAATGAACTGTGTACTCCATTGAAAGGTTATTTCCCAGGTTCTCATTCTGGAATTAAATCACTATGAATTGTTGAAATTACGCATTGAATTAATTTGGGAAATTCCTCCTAACTTAATCCATTTGATCCTTCGAGATGGAGCATATAACATGAAACTTGTAACTGATTTAGCAGGATACACAAGTTTTTCTTGTGTTATTCATAAACTTCAATTTATTAAAGTCTTATTTTCACAAAGAACAGTGTGATTTAATTAAGAAATGTAGGAATATTTGTACACATTTCAAATCATTCCAGTTGTTTGAGCTGTAATTAACTTAAAAGAATACAAAGAGACTGGATCCACATCTTACAAGCCCACTTATGCCAATTCAAGATGTTAATGCAAGGTGGAATAGCACATATTTGATTCTAGAAAAATTTGTTTGAAAAGACCTCTGCAAGTTTATATTATAGAACAATCAATAATTTAAGCTTTGATTGCTAATAAATGGCAAATACTTGAAAAAAATTCTAAGAGTTTTGCAACCATTTCTCATGGTTATGGAAACTATAAGGCAAAATCAATTATATCATCAATTATTCTACATATTTGAGCTTTCCAGCATATCTCTTAAACTCTGAGGATGACAGCAGAGAATAAAGAAGAGCTGAAGAAGGCATTAGAGTTTAGATTTATGAATAAAAAGGAAGAGAAAGGATCAATAGACATATATCAAATCAAAAGATAATTGTTTTAAAGACTAAAGGATATCCAAATACTAACTGACTTATTTTCTAGTGAAATTAAAGATTGAATAAGAATATGTCGTTTGAAGAAATGGCAAATAATAATGAAGGTTAGAAAGTATGATAGTAGTAGCCCAGTACAGAGAAAGAAGGTTCAGTGCCGATGGTCATTTCAGAAACGAGGGCATTATCTACAATAAACTTGATTTGCCAAGTACCTCAAAATCATCAGGAGCATTAAGAAAAGAAATTACTGCAAAGTTACTTAGTTTTTATAAAGTTTAAAGAAAATGAAAGTTACAGAAAGTCAGGATTACTGCAAAGTTACTTAGTTTTAATAAGTGGCTCTTCAAAAGGTGAAATTCTTAAAGAAATTGAAATTTTTTTTACCAGAAAAATCAATTTCTAATCTGGGAAAAGAAGAATTCCTTAATTGGTGAAAAGTGAACAAAGCTAAATTCCCAAACATTGCAGTACTAGCAAAAAAATTACTCTCCGTTCCAGTCTCCTCCATATATTCAGAGAAATTATTTTCATTTTCAAAAGCAGGAAATATTTTTGAGGAAAACGTTTAAAAATATTGCCCAATACTGATGAACAGTTTTTCTTTTACTTCACCACAATTCAGCAATATTTTCAAAATAACTTTCAACATTAAGGAAAGTAATTCCGGTATCCGGCGGAACGGCGTAAAAAATGTCAAATTTCCGGCTCGGAACCGGTAATTCCGGTTACACCTCTATAAAAACTTAACTTAACTTAACTTTTTCTGAACTTAGAAATTTTTTTTGAACTTAGAAAATTTCAGGAAAATATGAAACATGATTTCAAATATAGAACAAATACCATAATATATATATATATATATAAATAATAATATATATATAAAATATATATATAAAATATAAAATAATATATTATATATATATATATATATATATATAATATATATATATTATAATATATATTATATTATATTATATAATATATATATATATATATATATATAATATATATTAGGGGATGTGCCGAATATTCGGTAAGTATTTGGTATTCGGCCTATTCGGCCAAAATCGAATATTCGGTATTCGGCTTTTTTGCCGAACTATTCGGGCGAATATTGAGCTTTATAAACAATAAATTACGTCAACATAAGGGAAAGTGTATTTCATTTAAAATTTGAAATTTAGAAACTTATTTTCCCAAAAGAAATAAAAAATATAGCTAAATTTTGTAGCCAATATGGCGAAAATCTTTGTCATTTTTCAGATTCCTATAAGGGGCTTTGACATTTTTTTCAATATTCTAAAAAAATAGAATTCATTAGTGATACAGGATAATGGACCAAACATGGTAGCTGGTATAAGGGAGAGGGGCTTGCTATACAATTTCATGTTTTATTCACATGTGTTGCAACTATGCATTCACGATTCAATTTTATGTCAGAAGTCTGTAAAGATATTTTATTTCCTTGCAGAAGCATATCCTCTCATTTCACCATTCGGCAACGGCAGCTGCAAAGCTTAAAACTTTACAGATGCAGTTGAATGTCAAACAGAGCATAAATTAATTCAAGACATTTCTACACGCTGGAGCAGAACTTATGATATGCTTAAAAGAATGTTTGAACAAAAAGTTCCCCTATCCATAACGCTGCTTAATGCAATCAGAAAATGTTTGACTGTCTGATTTTCAAGTGGCAATTTATTCCAATTTACTGAGCCATTTTGACCAACATCACTAAAAACAAGCATTTTAACGTGAGAGTACAGTCGCCCAAGTGATCCCTTCCATTTTTAGCAATAAGTCTATTTTTAATAGCAATTAAAAGCAAAAGCATTCAGATGGAATAATCACTCGTGAAGAGCTTAGAATCCAGTAGAAAAAAGGACTCAGTTATGTGATAAATCTTTGTGTGTAGCTACTTTCTTTGATCTGGATTCAAGGTAATTTTTCAACATGAATCAGAGATGAAGATCAGGTAAAAAATATTGTCGTTGAGGCATGGAAAGAAATGCATTAAAATTTAGTTCCTGACTCTTCTGCTGACGATGATTCACGTAGTGTGGAAAGTGAAGCTGAAGGTTTCATTTTCACTTCTCTTTAATGGATTTTTTTAAAGAAATTGTGGCATCAAATCGTCATACAGAAGAGAAAGTGAGAGTGAAAAAAAGAAAGTCCCATTCTTATGACGATGTGATTTATTGTACATAAAAGTAAAAGGCTACATACGGAATTACATCAGGAAATAAACAAATATATAAGTTTGCCTACTTTGACCAGTGAAGACAATTATATTCCCTTCAATTGGTGGAAAAACACTGGAAATAGTTTATGAATTTGAAAAAACTAGCAATAAAATACCTTTCAGCTCCACCGTCATCAGTCGAAAGTGAAAGAATATTTAGAACAGGAGGAAATGTATTTATGAAGCCACAACAAATAGGTTATCCCCTGAAAATGGAGAACTGCTAATGTTCTGTCATTTTAACCTTAGAGCTTATTCAAATGAAGTTAAGTTTAATATCTTTAACTACGAAACTTTTCAATTTTCCTTTAATTATTTTTAATAGGTGAATGGTTTGCTATAGGTAAGAAATAGTTATTTACTTTTGTTTAATTACTTTGTATATAACACTGGAAAACATGAAATTTCTTGGACGGAGTTTCGCAATTGATTGATGTGCTGATACCAAAAATGTAATCGGTTTTTGCAAATCACATCGCATTTGTGTGAGATATTGTGTGAAACACAGATTTGTAAAATTTTATGATTTTTTACCTTTTCAAGAGGGTCTATTCACAATTATTGGGATATATATATATATATATATATAATAATATATATATATATATTATAATATATATATATATATATATATATATATATATATATATAATATATATATATATTATATATATATATTATATATATATATATATAGCTATATAGTATTATATATATTTATAATATATAATATATATATATATCTATATTATATATATTATATATATATATATAATATATTTATACAGATATATATATATATATATATATATATATTATATATATATATATATATATATATATATATATATATATATATAATATATATATATATATATATATATATATTATTATTACCGTATATATATATATATATTATATTATAATATATATATATATATTAATATATAGATTTTATATATATATATATATATTATATTATATATATATAATATATAATAATATATATTATATATATATATATATATATATATAATTGGATATATGAAGGGAGTAAAACAAATCGCAATTTATACTAGATACATTCTTTGATAGATATTATGTTTAAACATATAAACCAAGACTGTATGAGATAAAGAGGTATATGGGAGACAAACAATGAATTTAATAGTTTAATGTGTAAACTATACCTACGGATGGTAGTAACTTTCCATCTCTGTAGACGAATTTAGTGTGCATTAGCGTCTCGTGGTATATGCCCTCATGACAAGCTTCCATAACAATATGATTCTCGCTTCATCATTAGTTGACTTATCCCATTCCATTAGAACGTCCTTCTGCATGAACTTGTTATAGTCTCTGAGTTCAAGCGTTTCACTCCTGCGCTCATCTACTTAACATCGCATAGGTTATCCGGAATTTTTTTTACGTTGAGAATGTAAGTAGTTGCAAACTTTTTATACTTTATTCTTACATCCATTTAAATGATAAACTGATCTAGCAGTTCCTGTAACAATGGTTCAGTGGTTCTCCGGCTTTCCTGTCCCAGAGAAAATCTTGTACAATCTGAAAAAGCATTCCAGTGCTGCTCTTGCCTCCTAACACAGTAATTGTGTGTAGCAAAGCAGCATCTACGGAGGAGGTCCGGTATTTGTGGGCCAGTCAAATCATTCCAGCTTTTTTCTCGTCACTCAGACCTATGGAAACGTTGAGGCAATATATATAGCGGAAGTCATTCACATATGGTGCCATGGCCATTCACAATATGATGTCGAGTTTTCATTCTAACACTCAACGTCTAGTGTAGTGACTGCATGTAACGATGCATTGTTTTTCCTTCTCTGTACAAATGTGGTTTCACTGTGTACTCGGATACTTCCGAGGTCACCTGGCGTGCAAGGGTTTCGCGGCCTCGTCAGTGTGCTCCATATGGTCTCTTTTTTGCGTTCCTCAGCTGATCATTTGCCGCTCCGCGCTATTCTGTCCCAATTAGCACAGGAAGCAGGATATGTTTGGTGTAAAACTCTGACTTCGGTATCTGACCTTGAGCAAAAAATGATTACCATTTGAGGTCGACCGCTATTAGCCATTCCACTTACCTGGATATGTGAAGCCTCTCAAATACATTAGATTTTTCATAAATTGTATGGTCTTGATGTTTGCATTTACTCGTCTTCTCAACTCGCGTATCCGAGTACCTACTTGAACCTAAGCTACCTCTGATTGCCGTTGTGTTAATAGCTCACATATCAACTTTTAAAACTGGCTCTTGGGAAGTGTCAATAAAATCCCATTCTCTTATACACTGCATCGTACTGATGGCAGGTCCCATAGCGTAATGTAGATAGTTAAGGCCTTTGCAACTTTCACTGCAATTACAACAACGGTTGATTCGCAGATCTTGGATGGAAGAGCCTCCGCAGCTCTGCTTCTCTGTTACGAATAATTAAGAGCTTACTTTGGTAGCTCTCATGCCTCAGCTAGTCACGTTGTTTCTATGCAACTCCTTCGATAGTCCAGCAGCTCAGTGTATCATACTTCTCGCAAATACAACTCTGCATACGATAAGCATCGCTTCAGTTTTCTATGCTCTGTTGTGTCTGATAAGCAATGGTACTGGAGACCATCGCGACTGTACACTATTTCAGTATTGGTATTTAAGACATCATCCAGGTGTCATTTTGGCATCCATACATGTATGACGTACTATAGTTACCACATGCTTCCCGAAAATCGACCGCAGTAAACTTGCTGCTACTGTAGATATATATGCGGAAGGTAACGTCTATATAACAGCCTACGAGTGGCGCACATGAATTTTGTCATTCCTAGGGGAATATGCAAAAATAGGGATCCATGATTGCACGAAAAAACGGGATGTGATACAGCAAATCGAGAATATGTATGGGAATCAGCACCTCCGAATACCATATATTATGCTACAAAAGTTCAATCCATAGAAAAATCACCTTTTTTTTGTTGACGCAGGTTAAGTTTTCTTTATTTTTTTCCTAAAATGGATTGACCGAACTTTTGAAAAAACTACGGATGCGAATAGCGAAGACGGCCGAAAATATTCGGTGATTCGCCGAATACTTTTAGGCCGAAATTCTGGTATTCGGCTCACACGGCACACCCCTATAAATATATAATATATTATAATATATATATATATATATATATATATATAATATATATATTAATATATACTATAGTTATGAAATATACTATATATATATATATATATAATATATTAGTATGTGACGGTGAGTGAAGCAAAGGTTCACCCACGCGATTGTAATTTGGTTTCTGAAGTCGTTAATAGGTCTTTGCTAAAATATCAAACTATCTACGTATACTTAGTTGCTATAATAACAAAATAACAAACCAAACAAAATATTGTACCTTAAAGATTTATAAAGGAAATCCAGGTACCAGGAAGTTTCGAGAGTGTGGCCGGATATCGTCGTCTGGAATGTAAGCTCTTGATACCTCGGCCCAGAGTTACGAGCCTTCCTCTTGTGTAGGGGTTGCGCTTCAAAGGTGTGGGGGAACGTGATATTGTAGTAACACACAAAGACAGCAAGTTTATAAGGAGGGTTGAATAATAGAGGGAAAAATAGCACACAATTACGTTGTAACACCAGGCGAATGAAACTCAAGAAAAAGAATTGTTTTATTCACTTATTATGTACAATGTAGAGTCTACAGGATTTACATTTATGTACAAGTAATTAAGCAATGACGATGAGGAGATAATACATGAATGTCTAAATTAAGACCATTCATGTGATAAAGGGAATAATTGCATAAGGTCCACAAAGGAATGACTAAATAAAGACCATTCAGTGGTAGACTTAAAACTAAGAGGAATGCCTAAAAAGTTGACATAATTAGTCATCCAAGGAATAAATAATAAAATGAAAAGAAGTATGTACTTTCGTTACAAGTAAGTAGATACTTATTGAAGAAGAAAGAACAACAACAGCAGAACAAGGTTTCCAATAGGAACTTTCACCATAAGTTAAATTGTAAAGAATGCAACTTTCAACCAAAGAATAAGGTTGTCCAAAATTAAAAGATGACTACAGCGTTGATACAAACAGTAATATGATCAAATGACAATTATGGATACGATGACAAAGTCTATAACAATAATGAACAACTTATCTTATTTAAGTAATGGGTACAAGTGTTGGGAAAATCACAAACACAGGGAATTAAATGTTCAAATATATTTCCGTTTCAGTATTTAAATACTATTAAGGCCATTTCTGGATGAATATAAGAACCCAGCATGTGAGTGTATATAAATGATCCCAACAAGGATATGAAATGAGTTCTACTGAACCCAAAGATGAAATGTGCACAAGTATGGAATGTGCCCAAGGATGGAATGTGCCCAAGGATGGAACCTAAAATGGAAAATAAACTGTAGTAATTTTAACTCACATTATTTCCATTATCTACTTAGAACTTTTACTTACCCCTAGTGGGGATTTGATTTTTGTGAGAAGTTGTTTCTTGTAAAGACAGACGATGAAGAAGTATCCGAAGACGAACTGTAATATGAATATTTAGGGGATTGGATGTATAATTAAGCATGCCTTATTTCATAGCTCATGTAATTAAGTAAGAAGCAAGCAAAAAGCACTTATGACTAAAAAACGGTTAGAACTGACCTTATAAATCCGAAGATTATGATTATAAGTTTACTTAAGATTAAAGAACTAAGATTAATGTTATTTAAGGAGAACTTGTCTCATATGATAACTGAAAAACATCAAGGTCATATAATAATTTGTATAATGAGGGTGGAAAGTTATTTTAAGATTAAACATTAAATTAAGAGTCAGAGTTGGAACTTGCAAATTAAGTCAGAGTTGGAATTCGTTTAAAGAAAAGAGTTAATTTGTTACCAAAATATGAGCAAATGTAGATTACCTCCCCAAAATATATATATAGTATATATATATATATATGGTGCATATATATACAGTGGCGTAAATAACGCCCCCGCAACCCCCGCAAAGTGGAACAACACCCTTATGAGATATACATATATATATATATATATTATGTATGTACATATATATATATATATATATATATATATATATATATATATATTATATACTGCTATATATATATATATATATATATATAGTATATATAGTAAGTATATATATACATATAATAGTTATATATATATGCTAAGGTTACATATACTATATATACATATATATATATAGTATATATAAGGTTGATATAAAAGAATAGAGTATAGCAGTATATATACATATATATATATTATATATATGTAATATATATATATATATATATATATATATATGGCTTTATATGCTATTTATTTCGATTAGTACTCCTTCTTATTGGAGAAATTAGATATTTGCATAAAAAGTATTGACATTTTTGAAAGAGTACTAATGAGTATAAATGCCTCTGATTGTAAGGGAAAATATGTATTAAAGACTTTTCATTTGCAAAAACTGTCTAAATTCTCAAAACATCTTCATTCTGCTTCCAAAATGTATTATTATTATTATTATTTTTTTATTTAAATATCTAATTTCCCCCTCCCCTCCTCCAAAAATAATCAGGGGTCTAGTTATCACTTTATATATATAGGTATATAAGTATATATGTTACATATATATATATATATATATATATTTTTATATATATATATATATATATGTATATATATATATATATATATATATACATATATATATGCAGCATATATGGGTGTGGCTAAGGTTAAGGCCATTAAATATAGAATCAAGAATGTTAACTTCCGCTCTAAAATTGGTGTGAATATCTTTCTCGGCTTGTCAAATATTCGAAAGGATGAATGTTTTATAGTTTACCAAAACGTCTTTGGCTCATTGCCATGAATTTATTAACCACTTCTTTCAGATCAAGAGAACGACATGTTTCATTTTTAATATTAATAAAATAATAATTTCTGTAGACTTCCGTTGCAGTCAAGGTTGTCTCTTAAAAAAGTTTCTTTATATCCTGATTTGCTGTTCAACCTTCAGCTGCTGTGTATGTTCCTGTTAATCACAACAGCAACTGAACTTGCTGTACAATAAGTCTGGTGTTACTTGCTAAGCAGCTGTTTCCTACGAATAAAAAGTTTGCTAAATCTTTTACAAGCACTGAAGTAGTCATTTTCACTTCTGTAGTCATTAATGCTTTGAATGGATTAATTGTTCATAAACCGAAAGACAAATCTAAATCTCTTATTTTTCTACCAGTTTTTGTAAGATTTTTCTGCAACTTTTCATTTCTTGTAGTTTCGTTATTGCTGTGCAGTGAGCAAGAATGAAATAAATCATTAACACGTTGTTCATGCTAAGAAACGAGTAGTCATTCGTTCATTTAATATATCAAGCAGATTTACGAAAACACTTACCTTAAAAGTCAAGCTTTACCGGGTCTTCAATTCTTTCATATAAGAAAGCTCATCAAAAAACTTTTTTAATCTGTATTTGACGACTGAGGTACTTTTACTCAATGTTCCAATGATGCTAACTCCGTAGTTTCCTCTCACTGTGTCTTCTGTAAATTGCCTCTCAGCTCGTAAGCAAGTTTGATTTTTGCTTGTCCAAATAGGTAAGTTGCTTGAAGATCTGTATTTGACTTTAAAATACTAGACAACATTGATGCTTCCAATACCTTTACTTTGAAACACATTGTAGAATAAACCCAAAATTTTCAACCTGCTTCCTGAGACCAAGTGGAATGGTTTCTTCAGACTCTGACTTCACCGTATAAATATCACTCTTGAGGTATAAGTAAACTCCGCGAAATATTTTTGAAATTAGCTTTTTGTATTGCTAGTAAGTGGAATCGCGTATTTGATGATCATCTTAGTTGGACACATTTTTTGTTTTACCTGGTGCAAGAGCTGCCGTGGAACAGCTGTTAATTCCTTGCCGCCGAGCTGTACTAGAACTGATACTGAAATACACATATACTCTTTCCAGTTTGTCATAAAATTTTGAAGGAGCCATTATATCTTTCACAGAATCATTAAACTAAATTTAAATTATGAGCTGGTACGCCAGTTTTAAATGCTCAGCATTTGAACAATTCCTTTTCAGTATGGAGCACGCAGCCTGAAGTCCCAACATTTCCCCCTGCATATTTGTCTTCATCGTAGCCTTGACCCTGCATTTTTCTAATTCTACTGTGCTTGCTATTCAACACCTTAATTAGTTTGTTTTTCAAGTTTTCGGCACTGTTCTCTGTGTTAAGTGTTATAAAAACCTTCACAAATTTCCTCTTCAGCGAGGAAATCGATTTCTGGTACGCCCCAATTTTCTTCCACCCCCTTAAATGGAACATGTGTTCGGAATTTTGCCGATTTTGACTTTTATAAACACTAAATGTGCTTTTACCCCCAAAACATTGTTTTCGGTGTTTTTCGTGACTGTAGTCATTCTTTCGTAATTTTCTAACTGTTCAAAAACCGTGCTCTTTTTGACATTTTCATATCAACTTCCAGAATTTTTTTCCGAAATGACTTCAAGCTTGAAATATGCATAGATATATCCATTATATAATAATAATAATAAAGAGGATTTTTTTATTTTTTGAGTTTTGTGCCCAGCGTTGTCCAATTTCAAACCAATATTTATATATTATTTGAAATTTAAAATTGCGAGCACTTTTCCCTGTTCAAGGAAGTGGACATAAATTCTACAGTATATATGAAGTTTAAAAGAGAAAATATTTTTACCTAGATAATTTCGTGTATGCAATAGTTTTGGATTTTTAAAAAACAAATTAAAAATATTAAAGTACTTTAAAAATTTTCTTGAGTATATAAAAATTTATCTAAGAATCTCTGTTCTGACTATAAATCTCTGAAAATTTATGTTGATCGGATGAGGTAAAAAAATACTTTTCAATTTCTTTTCAAAATCTTCAAATGTTTCAAAAAGTGGAATACTGTGAGAATTCTTTTATACCATCATCGATTGATTCTTACTTTTCGTAGGTTAAAAATTCTCGGGTTGAGATGCATTTTTTAAACTTATATATATATATATATTATATATATATATATATATATGGTGGTATATAAAAGTATATATATATATATATATATATAGTATATATATATATATATATATATATATATATATATATATATATATATATATATATATGTTATTTATATATATACATATATATTCCTTGTGTAAATTATGTATTTTTTCATATTTCATTTATTATTTCTGTTTGTTTGTTCCTTTCTTTCGCAATTATGCGGCCCCTTACCTTCGTCCCCAAATTTTAACTAAATGTTAGTTACGTTCTGTATATATATATATATATATATATATATATATATATATAGCAGTATATTATATATATATATACATGAGATAGTTATAGTATATATATATATTTAAAAGTATATATATATATATATGTTATTAATATATATATATATATATATATATGTATATATATATATATATAGTAAAGATACGTTTAAAAAACGCCCTCTGTTCAAGGTTTTCAGTTCAAAGAGTTAGTTTTATTAAAAAAATTTTTATGCGCCTTGAATTGTTGCAGTTGCCACTAAATACCTTCCTAAAAACCAAACTTACTTTTCTGAACTTAGAAAAAGAAAGTACTCTTTCAGAAAAATCACAGTACAGATCTACAAATACAAGTTTATATTTTGTATATATATATATATATATAGTATAGAGTATATATATATATATATATATATATATATATATATATATATATATATATATATATATATATGTATATATATATAATATATATATATGTTAAGTTGCATATAGGTAAGTATAGTATATATATATATAAATATATATATATATATATATATATATATATATATATATATATATATATATATATATATATATATATATATATATATATATTTTTTTTTCTTGTATATATATATTTAAATTGTTATATAAGTGTATATATATATATTAGTATATATATAATATAATATATTATATATATATATATATATGTGTGGTTATATATATATATATATATATATATTGCATTTTGCTTTATTTGTATAAGCAAAGTATGTTATAACTGTGAACACATTTTATTAAACTGTGCTCTGAATTCAATTAATCTTTAATTAACCTGTCATTTATTCAACACTGTATAAGGAAAACTTCTAAAGTGGCAACACTGTAAAAAAAACTCTTATAAATTGAAATATAGCAACTCTTTATTTATCTCTCCCTCCATGTTGAATGGGATTTCGTAATATTGGCCCGCCCATAGTTTTGCGATTAGTGTTTACGTATTTATGGTGCTTTTATGGGTGTATTAATGAGATTGTTAAATAAGTTTATCATTATATAATAATTGTGGAAACTTTAAGCCTTTATTGGTTTGTATTAAGTGAAACTAAGTTAAAATAATGCAAGCCATCAAGTGTGTTGTTGTTGGCGATGGGTAAGTTGATAAGTTATCCTGAGCAAATCCACAACCTCTAATGCCAAATTAGGTATTTAGAGAGAAATTTATTTTTTTTGTTTTTTTTTTTTAAACATCTATTTAGTCTCCATACAAGGCTCAAGCTTTCGATTGCTGGTAATCTTAATAAGTAGACGAAATTACATAGCTTAGGTCTATATCAGTACCAAAAATTGCAATTAATTCTTTGTCCAACTGTACATATTTAAACTAGGCCCCTATCATTTAACAGTAACAAAATGATTAAACTATAATGTATTATTTACCTCATTTTTTAAAAGTTTTTATTTGATTGATGATACAATAGGTCAGCCTTACCAGTAGTTTAGTTTTTAAAGTTTACCTAAATTTCATGCTTACTATCACTCATATTTTCACCCATACTCCCAGACCATTTTTTTTTTAAAGTAATTTTAGTAATCGTTTACTATTTGTAGGTCTGATAACATTTGGCTCTATTTAATATAGCCTAGTTAAAGTTGACTCAGCAAGTTGGTATTTTGGTCTTATAAAAAATGAAATAGTATATAATTTATAAAATTATAAAAGTTAGTGATGAAATATTTAAATACCAGTTTTTAATAATAAAAAAAATCTTATAGACTAATATATATATAATATGATATATTATATATATATATATATATTATATATATATTAATTGATATATATATAATATATATTAATTATTAATATATATATATTATATATGGTAATTGTTACCCAGAGGTTGTCAACGCCCGGATTTTTTGAAAATCACAGATATACTCTAAAAAAATAATAATGAAGAACAGTGGGACAAACCGAAAATCGGCAGTGCTCTTAAGGAAAAAAACAGGTTACAGCCTCTGAAAAGTTAAATATTTTCCCATAGACTTTCTATAATAAATTAGTCGGGCCTCCAATGCTCGTTTTAGAGCCATCTAGTTCAGGTTAATGATAAGATTTGTTAATTCTACATAAGATTTTCTACTGTGTATAGGCTAACAAAACCTTATCATATACCTGACTTAGAGGGCTGAAATGAAGACTAACCTGGAAATCTGATCATATTGAAGAGTCTAATGGCGATTTTTAACAACTTTTATATTCTGTAAATTTTTCCTAAAGAGAGAAACACATTTCGTTTTTCAACTATTCTTCATTATTATTTTATTAGAATATATCCTGTGATTTTCATAAAAATCGGGGGTGACAACCCTCTGGGTAATATATATATACAATATATATATATATATATACTATATATATATATATATATATATATATATATATATATATATATATATATATATATATATATATATATATATATATATATATATATATATTATATATATATATATATATATGCTATCTTTGATCTAAATAGATTTATTATTTTGATATTAGTGAATAAATAAATATATTTCAAAGTAAAAATGAAACTGGTTTTAGATAATGTTTTATATATAAAAAAGGAGTGTAATTATATAGACAAGGCCCCATTTCTGATTTTCACAATTCTTGTAAAAGATATGGTAATTGTTTACATTAAGGGCCCCTACTTGGGTTTTTATAAAAAATCTCAGCATAGACACAAAAAAATAGTAAAGAATAAAAAAAAAAGAAAAAAAGAATGATGTAAGTCTTTAAGAAAAACAAGTTACAGCCTCTTAAAGTTTGGAATTTTCCTATAGGCTTTTCTTATAAAAAAAAAAAAAACGTACACAAGGTTGTTTTAGGACCATCCTAGTTCAGGTTATGATAAGATTTGTTAAGTATACACAGATTTATTCTGTGTATACTTAATAAAACATCATAACCTTTAGGAACTAGTAGGGTCTTAAAATGAGACCTAACCTGGATGGATCAATGATGCTATAAACCTAGACCTAACCTAGATGGATTTACATTGCTGTAAACCTAGATGGAGCTCTGGTAACCCTAGCTATGCTATTATATCTTTGCCTGCAGACTTCCCTTGGGCTTATTTTATGAATTAAGATAAAAAAGAAATTCCAGTCAGATTTTTTATAAGAAAAGTCTGAGATTTTAATAAACTTTGAGAGGGTGTAACTTTTTTTTTCTGAAGACTTGTACATCATTATTTTTTTTATTCTTCATTATCATTTTTTTGAGTCTATACTAAGAGAGGCCCTTAATGTAAACAATTATAGAAGATACTACAAATGCATTAAAATGACAAATAAACTTTAAAAAAAAAGAAAAGAAAAAAAAAGGTTTAACATACTTATAACATTATTTATTGAGATAATAAAAAACTTTACATCAATGATACCTTAGTTTTATAGAAACAGCCTAGCCTTCCTAACTTTCTTTTTGGAACTAATCACTAACAGAAATATTAGCACAGCCATGGTTGTAGGAACTGCTGGGCTGTAGTTGTCATAATTGTTCAAAGATGTTTACCAGAATATATATATATATATATATATATATATATATATATATATATATATATATATATATATATATATATATATATATGGTATTGTTCTATATTTGAATGGACAGTTCATATTTTCTGAAAAATTTTTCTAAGTTCAAAAAATTTTAAGTTCCGTAAAAGTTTAAAGTTAGTTTTTCAAAGAAGAATTCTTTAGTGGCAGATTCCTTGGCATAATTCCACGAAGCTTGCCAGTTTTTTCACGAATGTGAGACCTTTTTCTTTAAGAATTTTCTCAATCGAAATTATCATCTTCCGAACTTAATCTTTTTGAATTTAGAAATTTTTTTCAGAAAATAATAAACTGAATCAACATATAGATAATTTCCTATATATATCTATAATATATAGATTCTATATAATATTATATATATACATATATATATAATACATAATTATATATATATATATATAATATATATACATTATATATATATATTATATATAACTATATATATATTGATGGGACGATTATGAAATTTTTGCCAATGACGATGACGATTTTAGTAAATTTTGACGAAACGATTATTTGATAAATTATATAAAATTTTTTTTTTTTCTAATGTCTCTATCTCTAATTATATATTATATATATATATATATATATATATATATATATATAATATATATATATATATATATATTATATATATATATATATATATATATTACAAGGCTGTAGACAGGGGGATCAGGGGTTCAAGTATTCAAAATTATTGAGGCGAAGAAAATTTTTGAAGCCTTAAGTCCCTTATTTTAATAATAATAATAATAATAATAATAATAATAATAATAATAATAAAATAATAATAATAAATCAGTAAATAAATAATAATAATAATAATAATTAAATTGAAATTAAAATTATTTATTAATGGAATGAGGAGACATGTTTGTGGTCCGTAACGATTTTCTTAGGTCAGTGCTGTTCTTTAAATATATGTTATATAAATTATTTATAACAGGGACTTAAATGTAAGGTTTCCAAGTTTGCAGATGATAGCAAATTGGCTACCTCAAAAAGGAATAAGATGGATGTATAAATACTTAAAAGATAAGGAGGGAGCTGTAATCGTTGAAATGATGAGCTAGAAAGTTCATTCCTTCTTCAACTAAATCTTTCCTCATAATCCATGGACCATGGTTCGGTCGTGCTTGTTCTCTGGCCATTTCAGGCCTACAGACAGTGCGTATCGGGGGTGGAAAAAATTCTCGTTCTCCAATCACTCCTACTAATTTCTCATTCAGCTAAAAATCGTTGAAGGGATACTCTTCGACGAGCAAAGCGGGCTTTATCAAACGAATAGTGCGCTAACTTCCTTGGTTCTCCTACTTGACAAATCTTTCGGCCTGCTCTTGCACAAAAAACATTCTAAGCAACTTTATTAAAATCTGCCCTTTCCTCCTGATGGTTTCTGTTGTTAATTCTCCACTGAAGGCCATTCTCTTTGCCTCCTATTTTCGCACTAACTCAACCACTGGAACGATTCGGTATTTCTCTTCCTCCTCTTCTCCCTCTCAGGGTGTTCCTATGTCTTTGCCCTGTGATTACAATTTGGATCGGGTGCAAGGCCCCTGAAAATCTATGAAGGATAGGAAGATGGCATTCCCCCCAAGTTTTGAGGGAGTGTGCTTCCGAGGTATCCCCGCCCCTCGTTCAACATATAATAACTCCCTATGGTCTCAACTACCAGCACTTTTCGCTTCGTGTTGAAGCTCGCACATGTCCAACCTATCCCCGAAAAAAGGAAGTCGCTCTGATCCTTCTAACTTTCGCCGCTATAGCTCTCACTTGTATTCTATCTATAATCTTTGAAACCCTTCTCACTCTCACTTCTTAGATTATCTGGAAACTCATTCCCTTCTTTCCGTAGCCAGTACGCGCTTTTCAGCGCTTCGAGGTTCTTCTGGGCGATATACTTTTCCTATTACCGATTTATGGCTTTTCAGCTCTTGGAACTACGGGAGACTTGCGTGGGTGGCGCTTGACATATCCAAAGATTTTGACCGAGTATGGCACGCGTCACTGCCTCCAAGCTCCTCTTCCTTTGGTTTTCCTCTTTCTCTTTGCTTAATTATGTCTAGCTTTCTTTCAAAATCGCTCAATAAATATCGCTGTTGTTGATGGGGCGAATTTTTCTTTCTTTTCTGTCATAGTGGTGTTCCCTCAGGGTTCTGTCTTATTTCCAACAACTTTATTCCTAGTTTTCATTAATGATCTTCTCACTGCACCTCTAACTCTATCAATTCATATGCCGATGAGTCGACCCTTCATTCTTCAACTCATATCAATTCTGCTCCCTCTTTTTACTCTTCTGAATTGCCTCTCGTCTTAATTTCTTTCCTATTCTTTCTCCCTGATCTGGATAGATTTCATCCGGACGGATGGGGTTTCAACATTGTAAAATTCAATTCTTTAAAACCCACCCAACTAATCTGCAAATCTCCATTCTCCTAAACGCATTCTAATTTCTACCCTATCTCTTTCCGACCGGATTCTCCCTCGTCTCTCCTGTGAGCAATATAAACATCATCCTTGGCCTTACATAAACAAAAAATTCTTATGGAAACCTCATCACCCGATAAACGGTTGCTAGGGGGGCCCTCAAAAAAACTGGGAGTTCTGTTTAGACTGCGAGACCTTTTTTCCCTCTTCTCACTTGCTCCAGCTATACAAGGGTCTCATCCGCCCTTGAATGGAGGTACTACTCTCATATCTGGTGGGGGGAGGCTCTGGTTTCAACCGGCTTTTGGATAGGGTCAGTCCAAATAGGCAAAAGGCTTATAAACTCTGTTCTGTTTATAACTGTATCTCTATTCTATAGGCACCCAGCGGCAAGTGCTCGAGGGAAACTTAATCATTTGCGTACCACCACCTTTACGACGCCTCGTAGCACAAGGGGTGCTTGTATCTGTGTTGATATTGGCAATTCCAGGCTAGTTCGCTGTGGTGCTTCCTTCTTTCCCCCCCCACTTCTGTTCTGTGGAATTTCTTCCATCTTCTGTATGTTCCTGCTGTATTTAATCTTCCCTCACATTTAAAGCCTGCCGTCTGTGCCTCATTCTGCCGTTAAATTTGGGCTAGAGAGTGAACTTTTTGAGCGTAAGCACTACACCCATCCCTTGAATAAGGCTCTGATGTGATGGGGTGGTGACAATGTAAAAAAAAAAAAAATCTTAGGTGGGCAGATATGTGACATGAACTACACTCTCATCATCAACCCACACCCATCCAAAACATCAATTCAGATTATCCGCCAGAATGTTATCAATATTACCCCTCAGAATGGACCATATGTCCCAACCACACATACTTTTACCTATTAAAACTTAAATTTAACTTTTAGAATTCTAGACGCCCTCACAACACAAAAATCTACCCATATCTCTCTACCGCGCAAGTCCACTCATCAGAATTGGCAAATCTTTCTATCCCCTCTCATTTAAACCAACACAAACACATTTCACACCCACACACTCATTTTCACAGTTTCATTCCATCTTTGTTTCCAAGTCAACATGGCTAAGTAAATCAAATTTGCCCCTTTTAAATACATTCATCACCTCTCTCTCTTCTCCTCAACATTTAATCCTCTGACATTCCATGTATCCATACCGATTTCATACACATTTTCGCCGAGATAGAAGCACATGCTTACGGGTCGATCACGACCTCCTTTGAGCATGATTAGCATTCCTGGCAAAAGATAAGAGTTGGTGGGCAGCCAACCAACTACCACCATCACTTATTTGCCTTCTACGACACGCAGGAAATACGATGTCGGCAATTTTTTCTCCCCACACATAGGGATATGAGGGATAGGTAAGATGTTGTCTAGAAGAGGGGTGTGGATATAAGTATGTGTATATAATATGTGGAATAAAGATGGTGTCTCTTAAAGATGTTGTCTGGAAGGATGAGTGTGGAATATGAATCGCAGAACTGAAAGGCGAACCATTAGGCACTGGATGTCCTACATATCCATATTAAAATGGGTATAATATATATAATATATATATATATATATATTATATCATATATAATATATATATATATATATAATATATATATATATATATATATATATATATATACTATAATATATATATAAATATATATATATTATCATATTCATTGAGCTTTTAAATATTAATCCAAAACAAAATTTTATTTTTTTTAAATATTTTTTTGGGGTTTCCAAAATTAAATCGGGCCAAAATAATCGGCAAAAATTGCCGATGACGATTGGAAAAAAAATATGCAGATTTTTGCCGATGACGATGGAAGATTAATCGTCCCATCACTAATATATATATATATATATATTAATATATATATATGGCAGATTAACGTTGTTTCAAGGTTAAACATTCATGGTCATATCAATCTTTAGCCTCCTGCAGGCATTACAGGGTTCACACTTTCTGGAAAGTCAGGGAAAGTCAGAAAAAAAAAAATTGGTCAGGGAAAGTCAGGGAAACGTTTTAAAGTATGCTGAAAGTCAGGGAAATTTTAAAATTTCAAAACATTGAAGAATGATCATGGCCAAGTGCATTTTTTGATATTATTTTTCC
>JABUQX010013590.1:52500-95000 GCA_015478945.1 Trachelipus rathkii
AGATTTTGAAGAATCTTGAGACAAAGTGTACCATGAGTTAGAAGATTTTTTAAGTCCAGATTTAACAATCTTTAAGCTTGCTGCAATCATCAGTGCAATGTGATTTGCATCCTATAATTTCATTCTTTGTTTTGCAAATCTGAAATGGTTGCATGATGTAAACAAACATTGGGGATTTTGTCCAAAGCCTTTTTAAACACATATTGGTTTGGCTCTTATTTTAAAATATTACCTTATTAATTAATAGCCTATATTTGTACACAAATTATAACTTTATTTTAGCAATTTTGATCACAAACTTCAAATAAAGTAAAGTAAATTATCAATTATTCATATTTTTATTGGTTCAGAGAATTTAATCATTTGCCACCCATTTTATCTTTTTCCAACTACTGTTTTTTCATAGATTAAATTAGATAACATATATTTTTACATTGTTTTTATATGTCAGCTGTATTTGTTTGCATCTGAATGGTTACACAAAAATCAAGGAATTTAAAGAAATTTGCAGAATTTTCTGAAAATGTTACTGCAACTGGATGTAAATTAAAATTTTTGTGGATTGCACCCTAGAAATTTAATCATTGGAAATGTTTAATTGGCTAATTTTTTAGATATCTCCTCCCTAGATTGTGTTAAGATTTTCATTCATTAATACCATTTTGAGTTTAAAAAAAAATATATTAAAAATAAAGAAAAGTACTAATTTATGTTCATTGTTATATTTGGACAAGATATACTCATTGACCTTATGAACCATTTTACCAAAATATTTCTGCTTATTTATCATTAACATAAAGATTTAAAAAATTTTTTGTGCTCTGAAACGTTTTTGCTTACGATTCACTTTCTTCATCTCTCTTGTATGTCTTTTAAACGTTTTGAATTAATAATTTAATAATTATATTGTTTAAATTGTTTGTGGTAAATGATTGAACTATTGTGCAATGAACATATAGAAAATAAATAAAATATATATAATATAAAAAAAATTTTAAAAAGTGTGTAAGAAATTTCTTGTATGTATAATACTGCTTTCAATATTTTTCAGTTAATATTGAAATAAAAAATATCCTAGGAATTCTTTTAAAAATTGAATTTCTTTATTATTTTTTTTATTTTTTTTTGGGGGGGGGGGTGATGGTGTGTATTTATTACTACATTACACAACTTTCTTAAAGGTTTTAAAATGTTAAAAAAGAATTTTCATTGTATAGATAGACTAAACAAGTTACATTAAAATGCTGATAATGTGTAAAGCGTGCCAACTTTGTCTTTGTGTAGTAGTAAATAGTTGCATCACAACTCAAAACATTTTGTGTAATTACTGTAAAAAGTTATCAAACTTCATTTATAGATTTATTCTTTAGTGTAATAAATTCATTCAAAATTTCTTTTAACAGATTTGACAATTATTCAGCAAATGTAATGGTAGATGGTAAGCCAATTAATCTTGGATTATGGGATACTGCTGGTCAAGAAGATTATGACAGGCTTCGGCCTCTCTCTTACCCACAGACCGATGTTTTTCTTATTTGTTTCTCTCTCGTCAATCCAGCTAGTTTTGAAAATGTTAGAGCAAAAGTAAGTTCAATAAAATTTTACATTTTATTCTGGTTTATTTTTTTTATTTTTTTTTTTTAATGCCACCACTCATGGATGTGGGTATAAAATAAAAAGTAGTTCATAAGTTCAGCAACTAACAAATTTTGCTGGAGAAAAAACAGAAGGTGGAAGGGAATTTCACAGAACAGAGATGTCTTGGATGAAAGTGACACCACAACGAACAAGCAGTCTAGAGTTGCTGATCTGTCCACAAAGATTGTGTGAAATAATTGCACCCCTTGTGTTGCGAGGACAATATAATTAAGATATTTTTTTATTTAAGACACCAAATTGTCCACAGGGAAAATGATAAGGCATTGAAATAGATAGGAGACGATTCGTTTCGATTGTGTTATTCTTGAGCAAACGGCTAAGTGTCTTTTAATTTTACGAAGTCCTTTTTAAATTATACACATTGCCTGAGGTGCTATCTCCTTGACCAATACTAGGACTGACTTAGATAATTCATAGCAAAAATGCGGGTCATATATACCATATCAGTGTAGCACTCACGTCTATTATAGCACAGAGATCTTACGTATGAACGTTGCGACCTAGTGCCATAGTACCTCTGCAAAAATAAGGTTCGTCACATATAAAGTAGAAAGATTACACTAATTGATCACTGTAGAGCACTGTGATGGTACAAGAATACGCGATAATAAAAGCACTCCTCTGATATCGGTAGAATTTGAGGCAAAATATAAGATGAAGTGAGCTACGATATATTGCAAGTGAGAGCATACCACTCATTTTCGACAGGATACAAAAATCTAGAGGGCAGAGCCTCTATGCGTCTTTCCTGTCAGTCAGTCTATCAATAGTTGAGCACCCGCATCAAGGAAAGACTTTTTTTGATCCCATAGACATTCAAGAAGAACACCGCAAACTGTGAGCATGTCCTCTCTGTGTCAAATTCATGTCTGTCACTCTCTTGTATTATCACACATAGAGTGCAGAATGCTCTCAGCACATACTCATGCTCATGTGTTTTACTTGTAGAGGTAATATATAGATGTGACCGCATGTGGGTCTTGCATTGAAGTGTATAAACCGAATAATGCGTTGTGAAGACAGATAATTTTTGAGAGAGGTCAATTGGATAAAAATATAAACAAAGTTATAAATTTGTGGAATGATGTTATATCACAATTTGTATTACACTATTGATGTCTATTAATAGATATTATAATACATACATATGTCTTAAATATAAGATACAGGCATCCGCTCTGTATTGTTCTTTCTATTTATCAGTCAGTGTAAATCTATAATGGTTGTATATAAGTAGTATAGTTTAAGGAGTTTATAGATCTCATCGCTGGTGGTATGTCGCCGAGGTATGATCATGTTTCTCTCGTATGTGACAATATGGACATAATAGATGAATGAGGTAGAGCGGGTTAACTTAGTTGAAAACGCTGTGTGAGTAAGGTTGTTTGGCAATCATAAAAGTCTGAAGTGTAGTGTAGTTGTGATTGAGAGTGATTACGGCTTATAGGTAACTGTTTCGTGGATCTAAGATTGGTGAGAGAGATAAGTTATAGTTGATTGCTGATTCACGAGCAGAAATGTAGCGTGTCTTTGTTTTGTGAATACTTTTAAGTGAAGCAGAGTCTAGATGAGAGACAATGGATCTTAGTGGAAGTGTTTTTCTCTCTCTTAGGCTATGAGTAGACTGCGAGCAGATTTCTAGTAGTTTCTCTCGAGCGCGCCGGGAGCATAATATATTTGCAGATCATAAGGGCCAGGGAACTAAGTGTATAGATTAAGGTTGGAGGGTTACACTCGTAATGTGAAGCCATGATTGTGATAAAGTTAGAAGTCACTTAGTGATCGTGTGGCCTAAACGTGTTCATATGTTTGCCGGTGGTCAGCTCGCTCTCGAGATTTTATCTGTGGTGGAAGGTCGATTCTGATAAGGGCTTTTATATGCATCCTACGCTGGTAGGTTTAGAGCGTGTTCGGTGCTAACTGTGTGTATGTTGCGGCTAAGTCAGACGTCGCCATTGCCAAGCTATTTCCAATCCAATGCTACTTATCGGTTAACCTATTCTCTCGGACAAGTAGTCCTGCTCCACCTTGAACACACTGCGCTCTCTGCAGGCTATAGCTCTCGCTGCGTTGATACATTTTCATACTTCATCATCATATGTCAGCTACTTAGAGTGAGAGACGCAGTATGATCTTGCTAATATGTTTTACTTGATGTGATATAGGAGAGTGATACGTTACTTGATAATCGTCGCGCTACACGTGCATTCAAGATGAGCAAGGTTATAGATTCATGTGAACAGAGCATGCGACGAGTGTACCTGCTCCACGTCCATGGCTGAATGCCAAGATGTAACATCGAAGAGGGACAATATTTTGGGACGCGGAGCGTGGATTGGTGCTCCGAAAATGATATCTATTGCTGTAGTTACAGTTCTTGTCTCTAGATACCCACTCGTATAAAGATGATGCTATATTGTGCTTTGTATAATATACACTTGTTCCCCTCCACTGTCCCGTGTTGTCGCAGTTTATGGTGTTCTCACGCGACATTGTAATGGGTAGAGAGAATCAAAAACTACCACACTGTTTATCGTTACTCGTTACATTTTGAATTATCAAGTCTTCCATGGTGTGCTACGTTACAATTGAGAGTGTTTATTGTTAGGAGATGTGTTGGGGAATTATCAGATAACTCACACCTGCTGTCATTTAGCAAGTACTATTATATAAATTATATTAGCATATCGACGTGAATGATTTGATTTGCTATACATCACATATTCCCATAGCTTCCTTCGAGAGACGGAACACACCAGGATAAGTACGTTTATTAGGATGCAAATAAATCTTGGAGCTCAGGAATCAGCTTCACATTCATTGGATCTATGAAATCGTGTGATATCATCCCAGCTATGTTTTCAAATACTAGCACGTGCGAAAAGGCTTATGTATTCAAGATTACTCATACGCACTATTCTTATAACCTTACACGCGGCTCTCAGCTTCACACATTAGTGCAAATGACATAATTCCATGTGAGAGAACGATCGTGAATCGGTATTATGGCATCTCAGCGCTGCTATCCTTTTAATTACCTATGCGTAGATTCATTCTTATACTCTACCCTCCAGGTACATACTCGCTACCTAAATGAGCGTAAAGTAGTATTTATTGAAGCCTAAATCCATTCTGCGGTATGATTTGGATAAAACAAAATGGTCTAAAACTGCGTTAATCACATTTTCAGTGCACGGTAGCCTCATAGTTCTGGTGTTAAAGATTCTCATAAGATGCTGTGAATACAGGGCTAAGTGAAGGAGAATTACAGAAGTATTTTAATGAAATTTTGGTTTTTGGCCAAGGAGACAATAAGTGTATCTCGATATTGCGTACAAAAACATTAAATGTGTTCTCATCATTAGTGAGACCATGGATATCAAAAGAAATAGAGGCTTATTAAGAACTTGTTTTATTGAAATTGGATATAATCGGAATAGTCGCTTTAAAATAGCTCGAGTGTGTGCTGTGTTCCGGGTTCTCACCTCCCACAAGATCCGAACTAGCGTCGAGCACGTAAATAGTATAGACCATAAATAATAAGCGAATAAGGGTAGATCAAAGGTGAAAGATTTAATACGATGTGATATGTAGGGGAGAAATCATGTTTATTTTGGTTGAAAGATGTGTGGAGGGACTGTGATTGGTGAAGAACAAGGTGCATATTTAAAAGTGGTAGAGGGTGTGTCGATCAAATTTTCCCATTGAGACGAATGAATAAGAAGAAGAAATTGTATTTTGTTTTTATGGACTTGCAGCAGATGTATGAGAGGATTAACAGGGAAGCTTTGTGTACAGGTGTTAGTGATATATAGTGCTGGCAATAGGCTTCTGAATGTAAGAATAGATGGAGTGGAAAGTGATGGTTTAATATTAATAGTGAAATGAGGAAGGAATGTGTTACGTCTCCATAGCTATTCAAATTGTATATGGATGGTGTGGTGAAAGAATTAGAGGTAGGGGAGGGTGTTAGACTGATGGAAAAACATAAAGCCGAGCATTGGTGAGTGGTCTTCTTCTCACCGACGAAAGCGCTTACACGAGGTGATACTTGCACGCCTCCGTATTGGCCACACCAATATCACTTACAGCCATTAAATGTCACGGGACCCTCCTCCCGTCTGCAAATTTTGCCGTCGCCATACCCCGCAATCTGTTCACCATATGTTCATTGATTGTCCTCAACTGACCCTATTCGCCGTCGTCATTTTCTTTATCTTCACCCTAACTTATGTTCTATCTATATAGATTTAGAAGTGTAATCTTTACGTTTAGTAATATTTTTCTCATATCTTCAAGAAACTGAATATTCTTTATAATGTATGATTTTGTTATGTAATATTAGGAACTATTTATAATGTAAGGACCGTTTTATTTAGGTTTTTTATTTTGACTAAATATTCATTTTCACCATCCACATTTTTTTTTTTTTTACATTTAAAATATACAATGTATAAGCCAGGACCCACCATGGAGTTTATTATTCAACCCAGTGTGGCCGCTTCTTTGTGGTAGGAGTGGTAGAGAATGTGTGGATCAAATCTTTACATTGAAACAAATGATTGAGAAAATGAGGGAGTAGAAGAATAAATTGTATTTAGGTTTTATGGATTTGCAACAGGCTTATGATAGGATTAATAGGGAAGCTCTATGGCAGGTGTTAGTGATATATGGTGTTGGTGTAGGCTTCTCGAGTCAAAAGTATGTATGACGATAGTGAAGCGTGTAAGAATAAATGGTGTCAAAAGTGATTATTTTAATATTAATAGTGGAGTGAGGCAGGAATGTGTTATGTCTCCTTGGTTATTCAATTTGTATATGGATGGGGTTATGAAAGAATTAGAGGTAGGGGTGGCAGGAAATGATGTTAGTGATGGAGAATGGAAGTGTGCGTGTGTGAGATCTCTAATGTTAACGGCCCTATTAAGAGAGTCTTCTTGCAATAGAATTAATAAGATAGTTTTGAAAAACAAAACTAAGCACTGTTTATTTTTTGGTAATGATTCATAACGTCTATTTTACAATTACACTAATTATTTCTTTTCAATGCTCTTCATGGGTAAATGTTTAAACTTTTAAGATCAATTTAGTTTTTTAAATCTGACTCCATTTATTTTATAACTTTTGTCCCGATGACAGAGTTATGCCCTGCTACTGCCTTGGGATCTTCAAACCTTTTAACTCCGGCAGCCTTCGGAATTTTCCAAGCCTGAGCTCATAACAACAACTTTAAATTCTAGGCCAATTACAATGGATTTTATACACAGTTTAAATATTTTTAAGCTCTGATTGGCTTAGACTCGTTCATATGAGCCCTGATCCGTACAAGCAATCCTTAAAATAGGTTAAGGTTAAGAGTGCTAAATGTCATTTAACATTGGGTATAATATATATCGTGGCGCAGGAGGTTGACTCGCCTACTCTCATATGAGAGGACGCTGGTTCAATCCTCCGCGTAGCAGTTGGAGTTTTATCTACCTGGGGCGAGAAATATATATATATATATATATATATATATATATATATATATATATATATATATATATATATATATATATATATATATATATATATATATAATATATATATATATATATATATATATATATATACAGTGGTATCCTGAAGTGAGACATCATTGTCCGAATACTCCAATAATTCTCGTTGGTACGAAATTGGATTTAAGAGATGATAAAGACACGTTAGATAAATTAAATGACAAGAAGTTGAAGCCAATTACATACCCTGCGGTAAGTATGTAACTATAATGAAGTTTGTTTATAGTTGCTCTGCAAGACTAGGCTTGAAGACGTTAGGTGCTTAGGTGGGACCAGAAGAGGAGGTAGAGTTAGAGCATATGACAAATTTTTTTTCCAGCTTCAGTTTAAGAGGTTCCAATATAATGAGTATTCAATTGACCATATTTTTAGCATCCTAATACTCCCCTCCCCCCCTTGTATTTCTCAATTGTTGGTTCTTTCATAGTAATTTCAGAGGAAAATATAAATCAATCAGTTGCTTGTTTTTATACACACGTTAATAATTTATAATTTATGAAATTTACACGATTTATTGTTACCGGATTATATGCTAATTATATAAAATTCATATTAGTTTTTCAAGCTATAGGGATAAGTGAATAATCCAGGTATTTTATTCTTTTATGTATGTATCCACATCTATAGGTTCCCTCTTACTTGATTCATTGCATCCATTATTATTATTCACCCTTAAAATTCCCTTTATTCAAGTAACCAAGAGGTGAGTTTAATGACTGGTTTGAGTTAGACATTGCAGGATGGTGTTGGATTCAACTTGTAAAACGAAAGCTAGATCTGGTGTTCAGTATTGTGCAGCAAGTGGACTGACTGAAATTCGCAATCCTACATGCAAAAGTTTCAAACTTAACATTTTTTTAACTAAACTATGTTTTTTGCTGTTAATTTAGCAAGATTGGAATTCTGAACTAAAATTTTTAACTTTGAAAACTTTAAAAAAATATATATTTATAATTTTAGCTTTTCTTAACGTTTATCTGATGTTAATTTCTTTCAGAAATGATTTCTTAGACATGCTTTTAGCTTATTCAAATAGTACACAGGGGGAGAATATTTGTATTGTTTATTATTGTAATTGTTATTACTTGGTGTATTTAAAAAGAAATGTTTTTATAATACAACTTTATATAACAGATAAATATTAAAATTTAATACCGATTTCAGGGTCTTTCAATGGCGAAGGAAGTTGGAGCTGTTAAATATTTGGAATGCTCTGCTCTCACGCAAAAAGGATTGAAGACTGTGTTTGATGAAGCAATACGAGCAGTCTTATGTCCAGTCCCTCGACCGCAGAAGAAACGTAAATGCAGTATTCTTTAAGAAAGATAAAATTTTGGTCACTTGAGAATGCTATCATTATTTCTTCCCTTTTAAAAGACGACACTTAATATCATTGAAGCAAAAAATGAAAGGTAGAGAGAGTGAGAATGCTCATTACTCACTTTTGGAAATATATTTTGAAAGTTGTCGTGCTACGAACAGATGAGTATTTTCTTAACCTTTTTTGAATTTAGAGGCGGTATTTTTTTCCTTTTCTTTTTTTAATTAAACTACATCAAAGAAATTAAAATTTATTATTTATTCTAAATTAGTAATTAGTTAATATAAATTTTTTTTAAATTTTTGTTAAGGCTATATGCTTATTTTTTTTTTTTAGTAAGCTGCTTTGCATTATTAATTAATTTATTTATCATTAATTACTTTCGTGGAGGTAAATGTAATTATAAAAAAAAAAAATTAAGAATGAGCACAAAGAAACAATAAAATTGCTATCAGTATCGTCTATTTATATATGCATATATAATATATATATAGATATATATATTATAATATATAATATATTATTATATATAAGATATAAATATACTATATATATTAATATATTTATATATACTATATATATATATAATATATATATCTATATATACATGTTTCTATTAATATATATAAATATTATATATGTATGGTATATAGTTATAATGGGTATTGTGTTAGTGTGATTATCAGGCAGTGTTATATGGAATGATACTTCTATGTGCTAGCAGGAATATTATTGGTTATTTTAAAATTCAGTATATTACTATTCTTAGCAATTAGTATAGTAGTATTGACTTATAGTTAAATAGTATACTAGTAGATATTGTATGTGATTCTGATATATATAGTAGTTTATATACTATATATATAATATATAGAAATATATTTATATAATAATTATATATATATATAAAGATAGTATATCTATAATGAGTGATGGACAGATAATTTGAAATTTTCTGCGCCGATGAACGATGACGAAGATTAGAGCAAAATTTTTGCGCGATATGACGATGAAAAACGAAGACGAGGACGATTTAATTTGAAGAAAAAACTACTTTTAGAGAAATTTTTCTCTCTCTCTCTCTCTCTTTCTCTCTCGTTCTCTCTCTCTCTCTCTCTCTCTATATATATACTATATATATATTATATAATTAATATATATTATAATATATAGTATTATATATATATAGATATATAATATTAATATATATAATATATAATATTATATATATATATTATATATATATATTACTAGTAATATATATATATATTAGAGATATATATATGATGCTGTAAGACAGGAGCGGGTCAGGGGGTTCAACCTCCCGAAACTATTTTAGCGATCAAAATTTTTTAGAACCTAAAGCTCTCAATAAAAAAATATATAGTCCTTTAATAGTTATTATATACAATAATTAAGACAATTTTTTTTAATAACAAAAATAATAATAAGAATAAAATATAAATAATAAATAAAAATAAATATAATATAATAATATGTTAAATCAATGAAAAGAAAAATGAAATAAATGAATAATGAGGAGACATGTCCGTAACAATTTCTTAGGTCAAGCCTGGCTGTGTTCCACATACAGTATAAAATAGTTAGACCTATGGGGATCGGGACTTAAAATGTAAGGTTTCTATTTTCAGAGATAGAAAATGGCTACCTCAATAAGGAATCAATTATGGTTATAAAGATTTAAAAAAGAAATAAGAGGGTAGCTGTAAAATCTGTTGTAATCGGGATTAAGCAGCTTCATTCCTCTTCAGCTAAATTTTCTTTCCTCATTCATTCCTTCAAAAAAAACTAAATCTTTCTTTTCTCATAATCCAAGGTTCGATCGTCCTTGTTCTCTGGCCATTCGCTAGAGACAGTGCGTATCGGGTTGAAAAATTCTCGTTCTTTTATCCTCGCTAATTTTCATTCAGTCTAGAAATATGTTTGCCCGAATACCTTCGACGAGCAACAGCCGGTCTTTTCATACAAAACAAAGGAAAGTGCGCTAACCTCCTTGGTTCTCTCTTACTTGACAAACTCTTTCATCTTCTACAACTTCCTTGTATTAATTCTGCCTTTCGCTGCCTCTTATTATGACCTGATCTGTATATTGTGTTGCTAATTTCTCCAACTGAACACAAGGCAATCCTTCGCCTCTTCGCTCCAATATGCTATATTCTCTATGTGTCTCAATACTAGCACTTTGCCCCTCCCTCATTGTTGGAAGCTCTCACAAGAATGTTCACCATTCGAAACAAAAGGAAGCCCTGCTCTGGACCTTCAACGGTTATCGCCCTGAGCTCTCACTTAAGTATTCTATCTTAATATCTTTGAAAACCCTTTCTCAACTTCATTCTCTTAGATCATCTAAAAACTCACCCGATTTGCCAGTACGGCCTCGTGCACGAAGTCTTCTGGATCATATCATATTCTACTAACCGATTTTATTGTTCTTTTTCGCTATCTTAAGAACTACGGGGAGACTTGGTTTGCGTGGCGCTTGACATATACAACGCATTTGACCGAGTATGGCACGCTCACCTGCTCTTCACAGCTCCCCTCCTTTTGGGTTTTCCCCCTTCCTCTATTGCTTACATATCCACTTGCTTCCAATGCTGCTCCTTCGACATCCGTTATCGGCTCTGTTTGCTTCTGCATGGTGCACTTCACCTTTCTTCCTTCTCGGTCAAATAGTGGTGTTTCCTCAGGTCCTGTTTTATTATCTCCCACTTTATTTCTACTTTTCATTAAATGATCCTTCTACTTTGACCCTCTAACTCTAATCCTCGTAATCCTAGACTCGACCCTTCATATTCACACCCCCCTAACAATCATAGTCAATTCTCTTGCCCACTCTACTTTGGAATTGCCTTCTCGTCTTAAATCTGTTCGCTTTTATCTCGCGACTTGGATAAAGATAACTTTGTAAATTCAATCTTTCTTTAAAACCAGTCCATAATATAAAATCCCCTTCTCCAAAATACCTTCTACTTCCCTGTCTCTCGACGACGTTAAGCGTCTCCCTTTGACTAATATAAGAATCCTTGGGCCTTTACATGAACAAAAAAATTGTCCTTGGAAACCTTACATCCGCTTCACAAACGGTGCTATGGCGCCTTCAAAGAACTGAAGTTTCTGTTTAGACATGAGACTTTCCTCCTTTTCTCCTCAGTTGCTCCGCTATACAAAGGTCTCATCCGCCCATGTATGAGTACTGCTCACGGATGGGTAGGGGGGGGGGGGGGGGCTCTGGTTTCACCCGGCTTCTTGATAAGGAGTCAGCGGCAAACAAGGCTTATAAACTGTTCTGTACTTTCCAGTTCACTTGGACCCCTTTATCTTTGCGAGTGCAAGCGTTTGTGCTTTATTCTCATCCTATAGTACCGCAGCGGGCAAACTGCTCTGAGAAGCTTATCACTCCTAGTACTCACACCACCTACGACAGCCTTCGTTAGCACAGAGGTAACTGATCTGCGCACGAGGTATGGATGTTGACATTGGTCAACTCCATGGCTCTTGCCCTGTTGTGCTTCCTTTCTTTCCCACCACCGTCTTGTTTTCGTGGAGAATTCTCTTCCATCTACTTATTTTCCATACGAAGTTTAACTCTCACTCAACTTAGAAGCCTGCGTCTGTGCTCATATGCGCAATTTGCGCTAGAGTACTACACCCGCTCCTTGAATAGGGCTCTGCCCGTGACGTGGTGTGACAACTGGTAATAAAAAATCCTTCGAATGGGCAGATATTGGCCAAATGAAACTATAAAATCTCCTATTACCCCCATCCAATAACATCATTCAGATTATCCAAAAATCGTACTCTTTTCAACATTACTTCAGTATGGTCATACTCTGTCGCAACCTGACACAAAATTTGACCTTTCCAATACTTAAATTAACCTTAGACTTCTAGTAACTGTCACAACACACAAAATCCTACCATAGCTCTCTGCCACAAACTCTACTATCATCAAAAATGCAAATTCCTTCTATCCCCCTCATCCTTTTCCACAGCCAAACACAAACACATTTCACATTGTTGACCCAGCCAGATTCCGCCTTTTGATTTGCGCTGTGTTTTTTGTACATTTGGCGGTCGTGAATGCCGCTGAGTCCATGTGTGTCGGGCCGCGAGAGAGTGCGCCTAATCGCTTAATCAAGGGTACAGCAGTCATTCAACTTTGTTTTCACACTCAGCGAGCAAATCCAAATTTGCCCTTTTCTAAATACATCCATCACTCTTCCATCATCTCCTCAAATTATTCTCTGACATTCATATACAATACGATTCTCAATTTGTTTTTTTTGATTGTATATTTTTTTGACTAAGGATAAAAGGGCGCTTACTGCGATCACGAATCCTTTCTCCGAGCTGCATAATAGCATTCCGCAAAAGCTTAAGTGGTAGCAGGCAGATATAACTCTAGCTACCACCTGTCCCTTATAGCCTCTACGACAGCGCAGGACAACGATGGCAAAATTTTTTCTCCCCTACACGTATGGATTATAAGGGAAAGGAGTCTGTAAGAGTGTCAGAAGAGTGTTGATAATAAGTATGTGTATATGATATTTTGTCTGGAGGATGAGTGTGGATGAACGCAAAAGAGAAAAAGGCGAACCATTAGGCCACTGGAATGTCATATCATACCAGTAATCAATGATTGGGTATAAATATAATATATTATATATATATATATATATATATATATATATATATATATATATATATAAGTTATATATAATATATATATATATATATAATATAAATATATATATATCTATATATATATATATATATACTTATATATATATATATATAATTATATTATATATTATTTATATTATATTGTTATTGATAAATTTTTTTATTAATATTATTTATATATTATATATTATTATTATTATTATATATTATTATCTTAATCTTATTTTTATTGATTTATATTATCCAAAATTCTTAATATTTTGTTCAATTAATCGGCGGCAAAATAATCGGCGAAAATTGACGGATACTATACGATTTTTAAAAAAAATATGCCGATTTTTGCCGATGCCGATGACGATGACGATTAATTCGTCCATCACTTAATAACATAATATAAATATATATAATCTATATATATATTCAATATATATATATATATAATATTATAATATATATATATATAAATATATATTTTATATATATATTATATATATAGATATAATATAATATATATATATATATGTTGAAATCCAGTTTATTGCTCTTCATATTGTCTTATACTGAACTAATGGGAAAATTAAAATGGTGAAGAAAATTCATAAATATATATAATGTATATTGTAAAATATTATATAATATATAATATATATAATAATATATATATAATTATATTATATTATATTATATATATATATATATATATAATTATATATATAGTATATATAAATAATATTATATATAATTATATAATATTATATAATAAGATATAAATATATATAATATACTATATATATAATATATAATATATATATATATATATCGTATATTAATCTTTCCTTTCTTCACACTTTCCTTTGCCCAAGATGGGGTAATTGCTTACAAGCATCGCGAAACGAAAAGCCATAGGAGAACATTAACAAGACGTCGAAACAAAGCCCACCCTTACGCCCCCCTGTCCAATTAAAATGGTGTGAAGCTTCGTCACAGACTAGAAAATCCCACCCAAGAGCATCATGGACGCGACGGACCCCTCAGCTAGGTATATCTTGTTGTTTTTCTTTCAATTAAGAGGGTTCATCCCCTGCCATGTGGGCCACAACCAGCCCCCCGACTACAAAACCCCATCTCTCCTATCATGGCAGCTCCTTACTCGCCTCCGCAAACCTCACATTGTCTCCTCCTTCAGACATCCTCGTTTACTACTCAATCCACTTCCTTTCCGCCCGCTCAGCCGTTCGGTTCCCAAACACACTCACACTATACCATCCGCTTAACCAATCCGCTATATCGTTGATCGCTTTCCACCCGTGACCGAATTAGCACGCAGTCTCAACATACTTCATTTATTCTCTCTCATTTACCGCCTTTCTTCACACCTACAGATTCCACTCTCTAACACATTCATTCCTCCTTTATCAATTCTTCTCACACCTAGACCCCCTAAAGATGTCCATCTGAATATACCTTAGATCTATACTTCTATCTCCAGACCATAGTCTCCACTACCCATATCAATATACACAGGGTTAACACCATACCTCATGTAAGCACCCTACACACTTCAAGAACTTAGTCGCCTTTGCATTCACTCAAAGATTTAATTTGCCACCAAGTCCACCTTCCTGCCATTCACGAACTTTCCTCCTACAACTCGTGCATCGTCCGTCCCTTCTCACTCCAACATAGACCCTATAATATCTAAACTCCAGACACTGTTCGATTAGCGCTTCACCATCTTAACAATAAAAACTTCCATCGAGCAGTGTCCTCACATCCACAACCATAATCCTTACTCTTATCCAAGTTACTTTCAAGCCCCTCCTTTACACACTCCTGCCCAAACTCTCTACCAATCCTCTCACACTCTCTTTCAGATTCGCCACAACAAAACCAAATCATCCGCAATAATAGGTAGGGCACCCCTCATCTCCGTTCTCATTCTCCACCATTCTAACATCATTCCTGCCATCCCCCACCTCGCATCGTCTTTCATAAACCCCCATCTCATATACAAAATTGAATAAAAAAGGGAGACAAACACATGACCTGTCTTACTCCGCTATTAATCCTAAGCCAATCACCATATTGACATACCATTATTCTACAACACTCTTCAACATCGTCAACTAACATACTTTCTGAGAACTTCCATTCATCAAGCTACCACCTAAACAGTAATATCACTAACACCTGCCATATACCTTCCCTATTAACTCTATCATACCGCCTTGCACTAATCCATAAAACCTAAAACACATTCTACTCTCTCTCCTCATCTCCTCATCATTTGTTTCAATGTATCGATTCTGATTCCATCACATCCTCGACCTAACTCCCTAAAAGCGCACCTTTTCTCACCAATCAAGTCCTTCATTCACTTCCGAACCAACTCTTGCGACCAAAATAGCCATCATATACCTCTCCCTACAACAACTCAATAAACTTATCCCTAATAGTTCCCTCTACAGTTCACCCTTTTCTCCACTTACCCTTATATCAGGGTCCTATATAACGCTCCCTCCAATCCCTGGAACTCTATCCCTCTATAGAAAAGCTTTATTGCAACAACTTCCACACATCCAAGCATCATTCACTCACTTCGCCTCGGTTCTTGATCATTATCACCAGTAATGTCAGCAGATTCCCCTTATTACCATTCTTAACTTTTCACTCTACCAAAATTACCCCTCCCTCCCTTACTATAACTCATCCAAAAAACCTATCTGCTTTCTGCACTAATCTAAACCACACACCATATTTCACTATCACCTACTTCATTACTTGTTAATACGTGCAGCTTCTCGAAGTGTCTTTTCACACTCCTGCTCACACCTACTTCATCAGTGTTTACAAAATCACCAAGCTCCTACTTCATTATTCTGAGCAGATCTCCTCTTTTCATTCTACCTTGTCGCGCTTCCCTTCCAGAAGAAGCTTCCTATTCCTTGTAAATCCACCCATCATCCTCCTTCCAAACTGTTCAATTATCTCTTTTTTTCCTCCTAAATTATACCCTCCATTTCTTTTTTCCTCCTTATATAATTCCATTCCAAGCATCTTTCTTTTGAGTTTTCATCATTTGCTCTTAAGTATAACAATGAATCTTTTTTTTTTTTATACCTTAAACCGGCTTTCATCATCTCTTCATTCTCACCATTCACTGTTTAACATCTTACCTTCCTACTGTTACCACAATTCCACTTGATACTTCCTTTGCAGCTAACTAAACAATTGCTATCTTCCTCCTTCATTTGCCCCCAGATTCTGTTCAGTATCAACTTGTTCACATTCAAACCGTTTTAATAGCGACGCTCTTACATGAGCATCCTTTATTATCTGTCACTTTAACTTCTCTCTACTCTAATTTATCCTACTTCCTTTCGTATCACCTTCCTCTCAATCAAGTCCCCACTAACTAATTTTACATAGAACATACAATAGGATCAACCTTTGGGTGTAGGGGGGGACTCCCGTCGGTCGGGTCTGGAGGGTGCGCGCGTCGTGTGCTACACTTTTTCAACACCAACCAAGAAGTATCAATACTATAGTTTGGTAAGTAGAAGATTGGTTGAAGTGAAAAGGAATTGATTTTAGTGTCTGGTGAAGAAGGAGATGGTTGAACTATTGTTGGATGATGTTAAATCAGTAGGGGGCTAGGAATGGAACTTATCGATCATTATGTGTTCTATGTAAAATTAAGTTAGTGGGGGCTTTGTTGATGGAGAGAAAGGTGATACAAAAGGAAGTAGGAAATTAAGAGTGAGAAGTAAGTGAGCAAGGATAATAAGGATAAGTATTGTAGAGCTCTTGCAAGGAAATCAGTTGAATGTGAACAAGTTTATACTGAAACAAAATCTGGGGGGCAAATAAGAAGCAATTGTTAGTAGTGTAAAGAAGTATGTGGATGTGCCTAAAGTTAGGAATAAGAATTACATGGAATTGTGAATGAAGAGGTGAGAAGCCGTTAGAAGGTAAAAAAGAAGCGGCTGGTTAATGTAAACTTAAAGCAAATGAATGAAGACTCAAGAAGAATAGATGCGTTGAACTATATAGGAGAAAAGAATAATAAAAAGGTGTATACTTAGGAGAAAACAGAGAAATGACCGTTGGAAAGGAATAGTGACTTAGAAGGGAAAATGAAGCTCTTCTGGAAGGAAGCGCTAAGGTTAGAAGAGAAAAGGGACACTCTCAGATAATATATGATGCGTGTTTTTGTAACTCGGATAAGTAGGTGAGAGGATGTGGAAAGACCCTCGAGAATCTGCACAAGTATGCTAACAGTAATGAAGGCTGGATAGTGAAGGTTGTTTTGATAGGAAGAAGGAATAGGTCATTTGGGGATGAGGTTATTAGTAAGGAGCAGGTATATCGGGTAGAATGAAAAAGGTTGAAGAATGTAAATCTCAGGTATAAATAATTGATACTGTGAATGATCACACACGGAGGCGAGACATGTGATGAATCTGGATGGATTGTGGTGCAATAAGCTTTATAGGAGGGTACATTAGGTTCCAAGGGATTTGGGTGGAGAGCGTAAGTAGTAACCTATATTATAAGGGTAACTGGAAACAGGAAACTGTAGAATTAAGGGACTAAGTTTACTGAGGTGTAGTGGAAGGTATATTGCTGGTATTTGGTCGAGGGCGTTCGATACTGAAGGACTGGATTGGTATAGAACAGCCAGGTGCGTTTAGGTGGTAGAGATTGTGTGACAAATCTTACATTGAAACAAATGATTGAGAAAATGAGGAAAGAAGACTAAATTGTATTTAGGTTTATGGTTTTGCAACAGAGCGTATATAGAGTTCAATAGACCAGCGTTATGCAGGTGTTCAGTTATCATATTCTGTGGTGGTAGCTTCTGATGAATCCAAAGTATGTATGAAGATAGTGAAGCGCTTGTGATAAATCTGGTGTCAATGTGATTGGTTTAGGCTTAATAGCGGAGTAAGACAGGGATGTGTTATTTCTCCTTTTTATTCAATTTGTATAGAATGGGTTATTGAAAGATTTCAGAGGGGGAGGAGGAATGAGTTAGATTGATGGTGGAGAATGTATAGTGATTGGAGGGTGCCTACTATATTGCGGATAGTTTTCGATTTTGTTGGCGAATTCTGAACGAGAATTTTGAGAGGATGGTAGAGAGATTTGTGCAGGGTGTGTAAAAGGAGGGCTTGAAAGTAAATCTGGATAAGAGTAATGGTTATGGTTGTGAGTGAGGACACTCCTCAGTCGGTGAATTATGTTAGATGTGACAAGTCTAGAACAAGTGTACTGATTTAAATATTTAGGGTATATGTGGATGAGAAGGGAACGGCGATGCAGAGTGTAGTAAGAAAGTTTGAATGGCAGAAGGTGGTGGTGCAATTAAATTTTGGGAAATGCAAAGGCTCAGTCTTGCAGTGTGCTAGGGTCTATCATGAAGGGTATGTTGTTACCCTGTGTTATTTTATGGTAGTGAACTATGGTCTGGAATAAAGAAGTATAGATCAAAGTTCATGTGTTTCAGATGGACAATCTTCAGGGGTGCTGCTAGGTGTGAGAAGATCTTATAAAGAGATGAATGAACTATTAGAAGAGTGGTGTGGTGTAAGGATAGGGGTAAATGAGAGAATAAATAGAAATTACATTGAGATGTTTGGTCATGTGGAGAAAGGATGACGTGAATTTAAGCCCATTCCGGAAATCTGCTTAAGCGGCATGCTATAGTAGTATCAGTGATTGTTTGGTAACAAAACCGCAACCGCGACTGGGAGAGACGACACAGAGTAAGAAGTCGGTTCAACGATAGTCCATTCCACTCTTACACCAAATTCTAGCAAGGAGAGAAAAATTCAGATGAGCTTAGGCACTTGCACAGCTGCTGAGCACGAAAGTGACGCATGCATACATGAGAGCACCAAGCTATCATAGGTGATCCTGTAGGGTTATATGTCATCTTGGGGGTAAAGACAATAGTGAGTTTTGATGCTGCCTACACACATACCGTCTCTCTTCACACGAAACACCAACTCGCCTTCCACTAGGACACATTTCTCATGTAATTAACCTCCTTACATAGACGATTTACCGCCACCCCCAAAACTATCAGATGAGGGTCCGTCCACCGCCGGTCCCCATGAGCTCCTAGTGTTAGGAGTTATTCATTCCCCTTGTCTGTTTTGAGATCCGAACTATCTCTCAACCTCACATTTATACGGCACCAGGAGTCCGGCGCGGTAACGCAAGACACCGGGCATTCACATCTTGAAGTCCGCCAATACCTCTACCTTCCATCCTCATGAGTAAACCAAGTGCTCTGCAATTTCTTCATTCCCTCAAGACTAATTAAATCGTACACCAAAGCACTACCCGAAACTCGCTACTCTCTGGCAACAACAGTTATCGCAACTTCGGACTGACCCTACGTCACATACCACTAATTAGACCTTGATCCTTTCAAAACTTAAAATGTTAACCATTAGAATTCTAGACTCACACCAATCAAAGTCTATGCCATAGAGTCATAACAACAGGTCACCCATCCAAAATTGCAACTCCTCTCTTTCCTCTCTCATTCTCCTCCACACCAGCACGCACACACACATTTTCACATCACACCAACTCAATTTCACCTTTTCCTCTCATCTTTGTTTCAGTCACACGAGCAAATCAAATTTGCCCGTTTCTAAATATTCCATCACCTCTCTCCTCTTCTCCTCAACATATTCCTCGACATTCCAATGTACCCATACGATTCATAACTAGGTTCGCCGAAAGATAAAGCCCGTATTACAGGCGATCACGTAACTCTCCGACGCCTGCATAGCATCCTGGCAAAATACAATGGTCATCATTGTCAGTTCCAACCACTATCACCTGTCCCTTAGCTTGTCTCCCTACGACACCAGCTACACTACATGTGGCAATTCTTTCTCCCCAGCACACAAATTATAATATCATATAAATATATATATATAATATATATATATATATATAGTAATATATTATACTTATATATCTATATATTATATATAAATAGTATATATATATAATATATATATATATAATAAAATAATATATAATAAAATATATATAATAATTACCGTATATATATTATATATATACTATAAATATTATTAGTTATATATATATATATATATATATATATATATTATATATATATATATAATATAATATATATATATTTATATAATACTATATACTATATATATATAATATGTATTAGCATATTACATGAATATATGTATGTATTCTTTCATATATAATATATACTATTAAATGGAAATATGGATACATACTTCATGTATTAGTATATTTCAATTCTTATCGTAAAATAATTGTATAAATCTAATGATATTAAAAATAATACTACAAAAAAGTTATCAGAAGAAAAGTGAAATAAAAAAAAAATGATAATAATTTAAATTAATCTATTAATATAAAAAAGTTCTTTGCAAATGGTCTCATAGTTTTTCCTGGACTCCTCATTTAATTCATTAAAAAAGAAACAAGATTGTAGAATAATCAGTGATTGTGAATTTGAATATTTATATATAATAGATATAATATAATTATATATAATAATAATAGGTATATAATGTACAATATAGTATATATATAATTATAATATATATATATGTATATAATATATATATATATATATATATATATTATATATATATATATATATATATATATATATATATATATATAATAATTTATTTAATATTTTCAGTGTTTAAGTTTTAGATTATTATTATTATAATATTATTATTATTATTATTATTATCATTATCATTATCATTATTATTATTATTATCATTATTATTATTATTATTATTATTGATAAAGGATATTGGGTTATTGCTAATTAAGGTTATATTATTTCATTTTAAATTATCTTTTCTTAATGGTTGTTTGCTGAAATAACTTCTAATGCCAGCTTCTTGAAATTCATATTTTTAATTTATAATTATTTCATAACTATTTTTACTGTACTTGATTTATGGTGTTTAAAAAAAAAAAATTGCTCTATGTTTACGATTAACCCTTGAATAATAATAATAATAATACATTTACTATTGTGTCTTGTGTATACTTAAGCATAAGTTAACTACTTTGTTAATAAGTTGTTTGGTGCTAAAACGATGAGAGTGCATTGAATGGACTAATAAAAAAGCGCAATGTTAATCTTCAATTTGAATTTAAATATGAATTAATTATTTTTATTTTTTTTTTGTATCTTCAACGTTGTATATCTAATACCGTTAATTCTTTGCACAAAGTTAACCATGTCATGTTGAAGTTTTGTAATTCTTTTCCAGTTGTAAATAGAGATGTCTAATAAAATCGTATAATTTTATAATTACTTTTATTCTACATTTTTTTTTTGTTTTTTTAATTTTTAAGGTCTGGTAGATCTATTTTTTGCACCATTCTTCTCTACATTCCCATTTACTCAGTTTTACAGATAATTTCATCCATTTATTACATTTATGGATTTTCAACAGGCGTATGATAGGGTTAATAAGGAAGCTTTAACCCCTTTCGTACCCAAATTAAGTTTAATTTCTTGCAAACTATTTGAGTGAAAATAATTTTTTTGAAAGAACAACTTACTTAGGATAGAAAATTAAGTGAAAATTTAATAAAACATGGAAAAAATTAGCAGCGTGCTCATCAGACAGAAAACTACACCCATCCGTCTTTCATCAAGGCCAGAAGCCTATTGAAATCTTTATTTTTACGTTTATGAGTATAATCGCGTTTACGTCCTTTTCTTAGTCATTTGATGCAGAAATAGTTCATATGCACCAGGAAATAAGGTCGGAAATCTAAATTTAAGATTTGATCCGTCGGGAACGAAAGGGTTAAATTACAAGACCAATTTGATAAATATTTTTACAAAGAAAATATGTATTGAAATTAGTTTTTTATTTTTATCTTTCAATATATTGAAAACTTACAACTGAGAAATGTGAAACTATATGTTAGATTTTATTTTATAATTGATAGTTGTAATTATCACAGATTGGTAATCGTCTGGCGGAAAACTATAGTAAACTACTAAGTACTAAGTAAACGGATAACGTACCCCACCTTGGCGGGGTGGGGGGGGCTCAGATACCTTTTCCGAATGATATGTGACAAGAGAATGTACGTTGTTGTTTTTCGTTGCTTTTCCCCCCTTCTTTTTGTGTTAAACTTAATAATATATTTCTTTAACTCTTATTATTTGTTTTTTCTTTACTTATTATTATTATTTTTATTATATTATTATTATTATTATTATTATTATTATTGCTACAGATTTCTCCATCTCTTTGCGTCGGGGCTTCCTCTCTGGCTGGCAGTCATGTTGGGCGGAGGATGCTCTTGGCGCCAAACTTCGGAATGTCAAACCTTGGCCGGTGGTCTTCGTCTAGTAGGAGGAGTCGCCTTCTGGAGGTTGTCCTGGCTCGATTGCGTCCGGGCATACAAATCTTACCCATGGATTTCTTATGTCGCAGGGGGATCCCCCGACCTGCCATTTTGCTCCTCCAGTGGTCCTCTCACAGTCGTTCATCTTTTGTTGGAATTTGGGCCCGTATTGACATCTCGTGTCCCTTAGGGCAGTTCTTTCCCGGCGTGCCTAACTATACCTATTCACATGCACGTTTATCTGAATCTTCTCATTTTCGTAGTGATCGCATTTTGCTTCCTATTGAACTGAACATCTTGTAATAAGATCTAACCATCGACCTGTCTCTTTGTTCCGTTAGGGATTACCCGTCGTTAGTTTTATCTAACACGCGTAATAGCCGATTCCTGTGTGCTGTGGATAATCCCTGTACATCCACTTAAAAAAAAAATTTGTGATTATTATTATTATTGGTTATTTATTATTATTTATTACCCGCCGTTAACGTACCACCTTGTCGGATGGGGGCTCAATACCCTTTCCGATGGTATCTGCGAAGTTGTTGTACGTTTTTGTTTTTCTCTTTGATTTTTCCCCCCTTTTTGGTGGTTCCCCCTCCTTTCATTTATGTTCTTTGTTTTTATTATTTTATTATTAATTATATTATTATTATTATTTATTATTGTTAATTATTATTTATTATTTTTATTAATATTATTATTATTATTATTGTTATTTATTATTATTATTATTATTTATTATTATTATTATTATTATTATTATTTATTACTTATTTTAATTATTATTATTATATTATCCGTTCCCTTAATTTTACCCTCCCTTCCCTCAGTTTGTCCTTCTCCTCCATTTTCTATAAGCGTACTTTACCCTACGTATCCTGATCTCTCTCTTCTGAGAGTCTTCCCATTCCCCTGCTTCCTGGTGGCTACCGGGGCTGTTGTCTCTTTGTGTGTCATGGGCCCATCTTGCCTTCCTTCCTCGTGGTGAGGGTACAGGTCAAAACCGGTTTTTTTGGGTTGCCTTTTCTCCGGGCGGCTATGTACGGGGTCCCGAAACTTGACCTAGACCTGTGAGGAGGCTGATACCTGTACTTGGGGCGCATAATCTTGGCTTCGCGGTCTTATCCGTGTGGTGCACGGCTTTTATTTTCCAACTTTGGGACTGGACGCGGGCGGTGTTCCGTGGGTCTTTCCCTAGGCACACCCATGGCCCACCCCAACGGGGTGGGGTTTCTAGGGGGGAAGGTTGTGCTCTGGGCCTGTGGTTGTCGCGGTTTCAGCGGTTACGCTCCCGGGATTTATGTTCTATTCATCAATTTGTGTTATTTTGGAATTTTGTTTATTTACTGCGTGCTGATGTTTTTTGCAGGAGTATTTTTCATGGGAAGAAATCTAAAAAGTTCCGTTTCCCAGAAAGGCGGCAATCACCAATTGGCGGGTCCCCAACCGTCCCTCCCTGGCCGTTCCCAGGCCTGCGCCCAGCAGGGGCTTTGACGCCTTGTTGATGAAATGGTTGGTCCTCCACCACCCACCCTATCGCCCTCGATTCCGGTCCCTTTTCCAGAAGACTGCCCGTCTAGACCAGGTGAGGCATTTGTGGCCTCTCAGAATACCCTTGTCTCTCGCCTTACGTTTGCCATTCCAGGAGCCCCTGCGCGACGGGGTTCCATTTCCTAAACGCCAGTATAACAACGCCGACGATCACGTCCCGACCCAACCAGGGGTCCCCGGGTCTTGATTCCTAAACCGCTTTTATTTATTTACAGTCTGAGTCGTCTCGTGCACTGACTACTGTGAGCCAGCTCATCAAATTCCTTCTTTCAAAGCTGATCTTCTAACTACTGAGGCACAGGCTACGCCAATGAGGAATGGTTCCCTTTTGGTTCGTGCTGCCTCTCGTACCAGAGCAACGTCCTTGCTTCCCTATCCCATCTGGGGAAGATTCCCTGTCATTTCTAAACCTGATGATGTCGTAACACGTCCAAGGGTACCATATATGCCCGGAGTTCTGTTCCGCAATGCTTTCAATTGACATCTCACTCATTTACAGGCTCACCGCGTGCCTATCACCGACGTTTTAATCGGTTCCCTCCACGTAGGATAATACCCCTCCAAGGCGAACCCTGGCCGGACATTTACTCTCCTCTGTGCCTTTACCCTCCATCTAAGGTAAAACTTGGTTTTACCATGAGCACGGTTTGGAGACTTGTGTACCCTTGCCGAGAAGATGTTTCAAGTGCATAAATTTGGTCATCCCCCCAGAAATATTGTCGGTCTCCCCAAACCATCTGTCCGACATGTGGCAGTTCTCTCCACCCCAACTGTGCCAGAGATCCTCCATGTTGTCCTACCTGCAAGGGGCCACACCCCGGCTCCTCTGTCCCACTGCCCCTTTTTCGCTTTGGAGAAGGAATCTGGAGCAGTGCGGCATTTATAAATATGACCGTCGTGAAGCTACCCGCCGGGCGAGGAGAAGCTGGCTCATCTTCCTCTTTCCTATGCTAGCGGGACGTCCAACTTCATCTGCGGTGCCTCTTCGTTGCTCATCCCCCCGTGCGATGTCTCCCGGGGCTTGTTCCGCTTTTCCGTTCGACCGTTCGGTCTTCCGTGCCGGTTCCCGGTTCACCTTTTTCGGTGGTTTCTGTGGCTCTGGACAATTGTCCTCCAACTCTCCCGAAAATGATATCCGCCGGACCGTCGTCGTTCTCGCGACACAACACGGACCCTCTCTCACGCTCCTCTCCTTGTAGAGGTCCATGCTCAAGTGTATTTTCTTGATTGTTGCGATAAGTTCCGCTTTCTGAGGTCGTGGCAATCGTCCTTTGGTGCCCTCGTCGGAGCCTACCTGTACCGTCTCCCGGAAACGCCCTGCTTCTGTTCCGCCGGGAACACCAAGTCCCTCTAAACGGTTGCGAGAGTCGTTCAAGGGCGGATCTTCCCGGGACAGACATCCGTACTCGCTTGTTCTTATCGGGCCGCGGACTTCTTGAAGCAGAAGGATCCCGTTTTGTACTGGGGAACCTGTCTCTGTCTGCCTTAACGGGCTCGCCGCGCTGACAACTCGCGTGGCTCGATCTCGGACCAGTGGTCCGCACTCTGCCCTTTCTGATAATTTTAACTTACTTACTTCCTAACTAACTAACTCTTCTGCACTATTCGAGCGAGCGATTCTGAAACTTTTTTCGGATACCACGATGGACTCTTCGACTACTCTTCTCCGTGGGGGTGTCCGTGCTGACACTGGTCCACCCGAGGGGAGGTCCCGAGGGTATCGATTGCACTTCGCCTGCTCGCAGTCTTTCCTTCGGGTAAGACGTGGCACCGCTTCGATGTGTGTTGAGGGGGGTTGGCTGCTAGTGGACGCCGGAGGATGGAGGAGTCTTCCTTTCCTGCCTCTTCCCCTCCACCCCTTTGACTTCGGTCCCCGTCGACGGAGCCTTCTGGCTCTCCTCGGCCGCGGACCGCTTCAGATTTTAACTGCTGACGCCATACACTTGTCAACCGATGTGTCTCATCTCCCGCCGACGCCATTCCTCCTTGTCATCCTCTTCCATCTTCCCTGCCTTTAATGAAGCACCTCTTGGAGAGACACAACCACCCTTCCCGGCTTGCTAAGAAGTCGGGCAGGGGTGCGTCTGAGGGGAGGGATGTTCGAAATGTGGAGTGTGACTTGGCGCGCCTCTTTGGCGAGCCCTCTCTCCTGATGTGCCCAGGAACCCCTCTCGTAAACAGGGGGGTCCACACATATCCCTGCTGCGTGATCTCCTCTCCCTCCGGGGTTTGAGGTTCCTGTCGGTGGGTGTCCGGCGCTCACGGGACCTTCCGCCTTTAACCTCTGAAAAGACTGCCACATCAAAACATCGTGACCTATTGTCACGGATCGTCCTGCCCATTGATTGTTTCCGTTTATGGAACGTTTCATCCAATGGAACTGCGGCGGATACTTTGCTAATTCGAAGAGCTGAAGAGATTACTTGTAGATCATCAGCCTTGGCTGTTTTGTTTACAGGAGTGCAACTTCGTGTACGTGACCGTGACCTTTTGCAACTTTCAAGGTACAGGGAGCCCCTTATTTCCTGAATCGTGGAACCAGCGACGGAGGTGGGGCAGCGATCCTGCTTCACGAGTCCGTGTGTCCCATTTACTCCCATTCCACTCTCCTCCTATCTCAGATGTAACCGTTCATTCAACTCCCACCGCTACGCTGTGCTCGGTGTACGTGGGCGCAGCTGTAAAATATAATCCAAGAAAGACCTCGTCGATTTTTCACAGTGAATGTGTCTTCCACGCCAATGTTGGTCCTAGGTGATTTAACCTTTCGCCATCCTTTTGTGGGGGTGACTCGTTACGTCGCACCAATGCCGGTTGGTTGTTGATTATTTTGCAGGATTTTTCATTGGATGTCTCAATACGGCCCTTCCCACTTATGAACGTTTTGATACAGGCAATTCTTCCTGTGTTGACGTCTCGTTTGTGTTCCAGCTCGTCTTTAGATCGTTTTGGTGGAAAGGTCGTCTTTCCTCTGTGGTAATGACCACTACTCTATCGTGATACCATCCTTCGGCCCAGTCCGCAGCTACCATTAATTCTGGCTGCGCTTAATGACAGGGCAGACTGGGTCTTCCTTTCACAGGCCACTTTACTTTTCCCATCTTTCCTGCAACCTAACGTGTTCACGTCGCCGGCGGATGCTTCACTTATTTTCAGGAAGTTATCCTTCAGGCGGCAACGGAGAATATACCCGTTCATTTGGGACCCGGAAATCAACAAACCCCTGGTGGAACCAGGAAGTGTGCTCGGGCTAATTGTGAAAAGCGTAAGTTGTATAGGCTGTATAAACAGACTCCTACACCTTCCAACTTGATTCTGTTTAAGGCTTCGGCGGCCCGCTCCCGGCGTATTAATCGCCGTACGCGGAAACAGATATACGCGGAGGCAGTATTTTGGAACATACGCCTCAACCGTTAATTCTTCTACGCCTGTATCTTTAGTCCATAAAAAGGTGCGAAAATTTTCCCGAAAACACCATGCTGATCCGCCTATTATCCTCGCTTATGGCCGCAAACTTCTGATGTCATCTCTTGCTCCCGGGGTTGTGGCGGACGTAGTTGGGTTATCACTCGCGTCCTCTCCAGCGGCTCCCGTTTCCTGAACTTTTCGCTTCTGTCCGCTTGCGGGTGGAGTTTCCTGATTTTTCTGTTCCGCCTGGGAACAGCAGACCCTTCCAATACAACCGTCTTTCACACAGGGCCCGAAGTTCCTGCAGCACGCCCTTCAAGTTTGCGGGGGATGGAGCCCCCTGGCCCTTGACGGCATTCTCCTTCAGATGCTTCGACATGCTCATCATCTGCCATTGCGTTCCTTCTCGGCTTATACAATAGAATTTGGGTGGAGGGGGTTCTTCCCTCCCCACTTGGCCTACAACTAATGTGGTTCCCATTCCCAAACCTGGGAAGGACCCGGCTTCACCTGACAACCAGCGCCTATTTCATTCGACCTGCAATACATGAAGCTCATGGAGAGATTTGAGTGGCTTCCGCGTCTTGGTTCCCACGTTGGAGCAACTCCATGCATTTCCGACTACCGATTTGGTTTTCGTCGCCATCGCTCGACGCCAGGATCCCTCTCCTTCGGTTGGGATCACGACATTCGTGAGTCATTTGCCTCCAACAAAATGACCCTGGCCGTCTTCCTTTGACCTCGAAAAGGCGTATGATAGCACGTGGAGGTTGGGGGGGTTTTGCGGAGCCTCCACTCTTTGGGGTCTTAGGGGGGGCAACTTCCCTATTCCTTCAGTTGTTGATGTGGACCGTTCGTTTCAGGTCCGTTTGTGGTGCCACGCTGTCGAGGTGTTTTGTCCTGGAAGAAGGGGTGCCGCAGGGCAGTGCTGAGCGTTGGTTGCTTTTTCGCGTATTGGTTTCAATGGTGTTTTGTCGATTCCATCCCGCCGTCAGTGCGCTGCCCATCTTATGTTTGACGATCTTGGCCCCCTTAATCTTGGGAGCAAAACTTCCTTGTATGGAAACGTCAACTTCAGGTTGCCCTCGATAGGGTTTCCTCCTGGTGCTCTGCGCGTGGCTTTACATTCTCCACGTCGAAAACTACAGCCGTGCTTTTCCAGAAAAATCCTCGTCGTAGGGGTCGCCTACAATTGCCGCCAATGTTACACCTCTATAGCTCCCCTATCCATGTGGAGCCGAGGGTGCGGTTCCTGGGTCTGTTGCCCGATGAGCGCCTCACGTACCTTCCTCATATTACTCTCTCAAAGCTAATTGCCGCCGTTCCTTGGATTTCTTACGGCACCTCACCTCCAAGACTTTGGGTGCGGACAGAAAAACCATGCTCCGCACCTATACATCATGCTGGTGCGGGCTAACTGGACTATGGTTGTGCATTTATGGGCAGACCTTCCAGTCCCACCTCCGCCTTCTTACCCATTCAGACTGAAGGTCTGAGAATTTCCACGGGTGCATTCCGTTCCTCTACGAGGAAAGCCTGGAGGTGGAGGCGGGGGTGATGCCCTATCCCTGCGGAGGGAGCGGCTCATGTGCGCTGTTCATTCGTCTTCAGGTTCCTACCTTGTCGGCCTTGACACCTATAATAGAAGCGGTGTTCGTCACAACCCTTTTATTGGCCATTTGCTGGGGTTGTTACTTCCATCTTTGCTTTCCTCGACCCTCCCTCAGCGAGCGTTCATGCAATTTGATTTAACCTCTACTCGTTCACAGTGGGTCTCTCCGCCTGCTATCTGCAGTGGGATCCAGTCTTTGCAAAAGTCGGAGGCGACCCATGCTGTGAGGAGATTCCTGTTGTCTCTCACTGCGGAGGTCCCAATAGCGACTCTACTAGCGGTTACACCGATGGTTCAAAGAGGAGGAAGGGGTGGAGCTTCAGCTGTGTTTCCGGACATCACTGTATCCCATCCCCTTCCGCCCTATTTGCCTGTTTTTTCAGCTGAACTAATAGCTATGGCCCATGGCGCGTGAACAGATCAAGTACCTTCGCCCCGGGGGGTAATTAACCATCTTTCGGGATTCTCGGAGCGCTCTCCCAGTTCCGTTGCTTGGACCGGTCACCCGTAACCCGTTGGTCGTGCCCATTTCAAACCTCCATCTGCTGTTACCAGCGCAGCACCACAACATTGAGTTTTTGTTGGGTTCCCTCCCATGTGGTGTTCCTGGCAAGAACGGGCAGATGGGGAGCCAAACGGGCGGCTGCCAATACACAGGGTGTCGTGTACCCAATACTTCCTCCTGCTGGCGCCTGGGCCATTTCCCTGCTACAGATTTCTTCATCCACCTCTTTTGCGTCGGGGCTTCCTCTCTGGCTGGCAGTCCTGTTGGGCGGGAGGATGCTCGTGGCGCCAACTTCGGAATGTCAAACCCGTCCTTGGCCGGTGGTCTTCATCTTGTAGGAATAGTCGCCTCTTGGAGGTGGTCTTGGCCCGATTGCGTCTTGGTCATACAATCTCACCCATGGTTTCCTTATGTCTCGGGAGGGTCCCCCGACCTGCCCATTTTGCTCCTCAAGTTGTCCTCTCACTGTCGTCATTTTCTCTTTGTGGAATTGCTGTTGCCATCAGTCGACCCTTTGGGAGCAAAATTCTTTTTTCCTGACGTGGCCTAACTATCCCTCTTCAGCATCGCCTTCAGCACATTTTATCCGAATCATCTCATTTTCGTAGTGATTCGCATTTTGCCTTCCTCTTGGAACTGAACAATCTGTAAAGATCTAACCTCAGCCATGTTCCTCTTTCGTTTCGTTTTGTTAGGGATTTCCCTGTCGTTAGTTTGCTAAACACGGTCTAGCCGCATTCTGTGTGCTGTGGGGGATCCCTGTACATCCACTCAAAAAAATTATTTATTATTATTATTTATTATTATTTTATTAAATTAATTATTATTATTATTATTATTATTATTAATTATTATTATTATTATTATTATTATTATTATAATTATAATTATTATCCTTTTCACTTACCCTTCCTTTCCTCAGTTTATGTCCTTCTCCGTTTTAAATATACGTACTATCCCTATGTATTTCGTCTCTCTTTCTGGAAGTCTCCCCATCCCTGATTCCTGTGGTTATCGGGCTGTTGTCTCTGTGGTCGTGTCCATATGCCCATCTTGCCTCTTCCTACGTGGGTGAGGTACCAGGTTAAACCGGTTGTTCTCGTCTTTCTCCGGCCGGCCTATTTGTGTGGACTCCGACCTTGCTTAACCTGTGAAGGAGGAATGTTCCTGCACTTGGGCGCATGAATCTTTGGGCTTCGAGTCTTATCGTGTGGTGCACGGCTTTTATTTTCGCATCTTCGGTGACTACGCGGGTTTTACCGGGGCAAGCCTTTCCCGAGGCCACAAACCATGTCCCAACCCTTGGGGGGGGGTTTTTCTAGGATGGATGTGTTAATGCCTGGGCCTGTGGGTGGGCGTGGCTAACTGCGGTTCACGCTCACGGGATCTATGCTTATATTCATCATTTGTGTTCATTTATTGCGAGGCAGGTGTATTTTTGGAAAAAAAAAAGAAAAAAAAATAAAGTTTTAACGGGTTTTCAAAAAAAGGCGGAAATCACCATCTGTCGGGCCCCCAACCCGACCCCTCCCTGGTCGTTCCCAGACCAGCGACCCAGGAAGGGCTTGATGCCGCTTTGATGAGAGGTTTGTGCTATCCACCACCCACCCAATAGTCGATCACGGTGACCCGTTCAAGGACTACCTAGTCTAGCACCCAGCTGAGGCTGTTGTGGGCCTCGTCAGAATACCATTGTTCTCCAACCTTAACGTCAGCTATCCCAACGAGCTGGCGTCAGCAGGGTCCCTATTCCTAACGCCAGAATAAATCCCCTACGACGATAGCTTTCTTATTATTAATATTTCCCAGGTCTTGCTTCCTACCCGCTTTATTTTTATTTACATTCGCACGTCATCTTAATACACCTGACTTCTGTAATGCCCAGCTCAATCCTTAGTGATGCTTTGAGGCTGCTCTTCAAACTACTGACCCACAGGCTAACGCCAATGAGGAACGGTTCCCATCTTGGTTTCGTGCTGCCTCTCGTCCGCAAAGCAACGTAACTTGCTCACTTGTCACATCTGGAGAAGCTGTCCTATCATTTCTAAGCCTGACGAAGTTTCTTAACACGTCAAAGGGTCATATATGCGTCAGAGTTCTGTTCCGATGCTTCGATAACAATTCCCTTACCATCTACAGAATCACACTGCCTTCAGTGTGACATCTTATTGGTTTTCCCTCCACGAAAGGAGAACCCCTCAACGAACGGTTACGAACCCCGTCCTTTACTTACCTTCTCTGTGCCTTTTCCTCCATCTAAAGTAAAACTTGGTTTTACCATGCACACGGTTCGGACTTATGTATCCTTCTCGAGAAGATGTTTCAAGTGCCATAAATTTGGTCACCTCCATAAATATTGTCGGTCTCCCCAGACCGTATGTCCGACATGTGGAAGTTTCTCTCCACCCGAACTGTTAGCAAAAATCCTCCATGTTTGGTCCTAAGCTACAAAGGGCCCACACCCGGCCCCCTGTCACTGCCCTTTCTTTGCCCTTGGAGAAGGAAATCTTGGAGCAGTGCGCCATTCATAATAAGTATGACCGTCGAGAGGTTACCCGCCGGGCAAAGGAGAAGCTGTCTCATCTTCCTCTTTCTTATGCTGCGGCAACGACCACTTCATCAGTGGTGTTGCCTCTACCATTGCCCATCGCCCCCCGTGCGTTGTGTCCGGAACTTGTTCCGCTTTCCCGTTCGACCATTTGGCCTTCGGTGCCAGTTAATGGATCACCTGACTTGATGTTTCCTGTAGCTCAGGACAGTTGTCCTCCCAACTCTCCTACCATGGTCTGCCGAACCACTCGTCGTTCTTCGCCGACACACACGCGACCCTCTCTCATGCTCCTCACCTTCTAGAGGTCCATGCAGCTCCCACGGGGTCCTCTGATTTTGCGACCTGTTCCGCTTCTGATGCCGATGGCAAACGTCCATATACCTCGGCGGAGCTTACCTGTACCATCTCTCGGAAACGACCTGCTTCTGTTTCGCCAGGGAAGCACACTGAACCCCTCTTAACGGGTGCGAGAGTCCTTCCAAGGGTGGATCCTCCTAGGCCAGACATCCGTACTCGCTTGCTTATCGGGCCACGGACTTCTTGAAACAAAAGGAACCCGTTTGCACTGGGGGTCCTGTCTCTGTCCTGCCTAAACGGGCTCGCCGCGCTGACAACCCGCGTGGCCAATCAAGGAACAGTGGTCCAACCTCTGCCCGTTCTGATCATTTGTTACTCACGCCACCTAAGCCCGCTTCCCTTCTACATTATTCCAGCGATTCTGAGACTTTTTCGGATGCCACCATGGACTCTTTGGACTACTCATCCGTGGGATTGTCACGTACTGACACTCGGGTCCCGTCCAGAGGGAAGTCCGAAGAGGTATCGATTGAAACCTCGCCCGACCGCAGTCTTCCTTCGGGTAGACGTGGCACCACCTCGATGTGTGTTGAGGGTGGGTTGGCTGCTGGTGGACGCAGGAGGAAGTTTTTTTCTTCCCTCCCTGCCTCTTTCCCTCCACCCCCTTTGGCTTCGGATCCGTCGACTGAGCCATCTGACTCTACTCGGGCGCGGGTTGCTTCCGAGATTTTGACTGCGGACACCACACACTTGTCTTCCAAGGTGTCTCCTATCACTCCCGCCAACAAAATTCCTACTTGTCCTCCTCTTCCATCTTCCCCAGCCTCTGTTGGGGCACCTCCTGGAGGGACACAGCCCCCTTCCCGGACTGCTAAGAATGGCAGGGGTGCGCCAGCTGGGAGGAATGTTCGAAATGTGGAGTGTGACTTGGCGTGCCTCTTTGGCGAGCCCTCTCCTGATATGGCCAGGAACACCTCTCGTCAGCAGGGGAGTCCACACATATCCCTGCTGCATGATCTTCCCCTCCCCGTGGGGTTTGAGGTTCCTGGCGATGCGTAATCCGACGGCTCACGGGACCATCAGCCTTTTTCCTCTGAGAAGATTGCCAAATCCGCAACACATTCGGTACTATTGTCACGGAGCTTCCTGCCCATATCATTGTCTTCCCGTTTATGGCACGTTTCATCCAATGGGACTGCCGCGGATACTTTGCTAATTACGAAGAAAAAGAGATTACTTGTCGCTCATCAGCATTGGCTGTTTGTTTCCAGGAGTTACAACTTCGTGACCGAAACTTTGCAACCTCAAGGTACAGGGACCCCCTTATTTTCCCTGAATCTTGGAGCCAGCGACAGAGGTGGGGCAGGAATCCTGCTTCACGAGTCTGTCCCATTCACTCCCGTTCCCCTCTCACCCAGCTGCATGCCGGAGCGGCTCGTCTCCATCTTGACTCACCGCTTACTCTGTGCTCAGTTGTACCTTAGCGCCCCAGCTGTAAATTAACCAAGAAGGAACCTCTCTTTCGATTTTTTCGCAGAGTTTCCCCCGCCTGTTAGTTTGGGTTTTAACCTCTTGCCATCCTTTGTGGGGTGACTCTGTAGCGTCCCCCAATGTCGATGTTATTAAGTATTATGCAGGATTTCTTATTGGGATGTCTCTCAACACGGGCCTTCGAACCCTTTGAACGTTTTGATACAGGCACTTCTTCCTTGCTGTCTCGTTGTGTTACATCTCGTCTTTAGATCGTTTTGGGTTTGACAGGTCGTCTTTTCTCTGTGGTAGTGACCACTACCCAATCGTGATACCGTTATTCAGCCTCAGTCCGCAGCAACCACCTTATTCTGGCTGGCACTACGACGAGCAGACTGGCCTTCCTTTCGGCAGGTCACTTACTCTGCTGGCGCGTCTGGCAACTACCCTGTTCCTGTCGCCGGCGGATGCCTTCACTTACTTTCAGTAAGTGATCCTTCAGGCGGCTACGGACCATATACCCCGTTACCTGGAACCCAGAAATTGAACAATTGGTGGAACAAGAAATGTGCTTCGGGATAAGCGTGAAAGCGCCAGTTTTGTATAAACTGTAATACAACAGACTCCCACACTTCCAACTTGATCTGTTTAAAGCTTCGGAGGCCAGCTCCCGACGTTTAATCGCAGTAACACGTGGAAACAGTTTTTTTCTGCACCTACGCTTCCCAACCGTTAATTCCTTCTAACGCTCTGTATCATCGGTCCTAAAAAGGTGCCCGGAAAATCTCACGAAAACACCACATACAGATCCGCCTATTATCCTCGTTTACTGCTCGCAACCTCTGATGTCATCTTGCTCCTGGGGTCGGTTAGGTTATTCATTCCGTCCTGGTTCCAGCGTCTCCCTGGATCCTGAACCTTTTCGTTCTGGTCGCCTGAGGGTGGAGTTTCCGGATTTTTCTGTTCCACCTGGTGCAGACCTTCCAAACAACAGGCTATTCCCCGGAGCAGAGTTCCGGGACGCCCTCAAACTTTGCAAGGATGGAGCGCCAGGCCCTGACGGCATCTCCTTCCAGATCTTCGGGCATGCTCATCCTTCTTTCACTGCCTTCCTTCTCGGCTTATACAATAGAATATGGGTGGAGGGGTCTTCCCTCCCGTCTGGTCTTACTGCATATATTGTCCCATTCCAAAACCTGGACCGATCCGACTTCTTCCATAACAATCGCCCTCTTTCAATGACCTTCAATACTGTAAGTCCCCCCAAATTGGGAAAAAGGGAAAAAAAGGAAAATTTTTGGGGGGGGGTGGGGCCTTCCCGTCCTTGTTACTAGTTGGAACAGACTTCATGTATTTGTTTTTGTCACTCGCTCTAACCCAGAGATCCTCCCTTTGGTTAGATCACGACGTTCGCTTCCAACAAAATGACCTTGGCCGTTTTCTTTGACCTCGAAAAGGCGTATGATATCACGTGTAGGTTGGGGGTTTTAGGGAGCCTCCATTCCTTGGGCCTTAGAGGGCAACTTCCCATCTTCCTTTAGTTATTGATGTCGGATCGTTCGTCTCAGGTCCGTTGTAGTGCCACTCTGTCGAGGCGTTTTGTCCTGGATGATGTTGTCGATTCCATTCCGACCTCGGTGCGCTGCTCCATCTATGTTGACGATCTTGCTCTGTACATCTCTGGCGATAAACTTTCTTGTATGGTGCGTCAACTTTAGCTCGCCATCGATAGGGTTTCCTCCTGGTGCTCTGAACAAGGCTTTACATTCTCCACGTCGAAAATACAGCCCTGCTTTTCCGGAAAAATCCTCTTCGTAGGGGTCGACTCCAATCACCTCCTATGTTGTGGCTCTATGGCTCCCCTATCCGTGTGGAGCCGACGGTGAGGTTACTGGGTCTGCTGCTCGATGAGCGCCTCACGTACCTTCCTCATATTACTCTCCCCAAAGCTAATTGCCGCCGTTCCTTGGATCTCTTACGGCACCTCACCTCCAAGACCTGGGGTGCGGACAGAAAAACTATGCTCCACCTTTACATCATGCTGATGCGGGCTAAACTAGACTATGGTTGTGCCATATATGGGCAGACCTTTCAGTCCTACTTCCGTCTTCTTGACCCCATTCAGACCGAAGGTCTGCGAATTGCCACGGGAGCATTCCGTTCATCTCCGAGGGAAAGCTTGGAGGTGGAGGCCGGGGTGATGCCCCTGTCCCTGCTGGGGGAGCAACTCATGTGTTCCCTGTTCATCCGTATTCAGGTACCTACCTCGTTGGCCTTGACATCTATAATAGAGCGAGTCCGTCACAAGCCCTTCTTTATTGGCATTGCTGAGTCGTGTACTCCCATCTTCGCTTCCCGCGAGCGGTCATGCGCCATATTTTTACTTCTACCCATTCAACGTGGGTTTATCCGCCTCCTGTTCTCTACAATGAGATCCAGTCTTTGAGTAAGTCGGAGGCACACCTGGTGCAGTTGAGGGATTCCTTTCTGTCTCACGTGGGAGGTCCATAGCCACCTCTGTAGCATTTTAACACCGATGATTCCAAGACGGAGGGAGGGGTGGGGGCTTCAGCTGTGTTTCCAGACATCACTGTTTCCCACACCCTTCCACCTTATTTGTCTGTTTTTTTTCAGCAGAACTGATAGCGGTGTCCATGGCGGTGAACAGAATCGGTACCACCACCCGTGGGGGTAACTATACCATCTTTTTCCGATTCTCGAAGCGCTCTCCAAGCGTTGCTTTTCCCAGTCAACCCGAAACCCTTTGGTCTGTGCATTCAAACAACAAAGTCCCTCTGCTTGTGCAGAACCACAACATTGTGTTGTTGGGTTCTTCCTATGAGGGGTTCCCTGGTAACGACGTCCCGATGGGGAAAACCAAACAGGCGACAACCACACGGGGTGTTTGTGGTGCCCAATACCTTCCTCCGGGCCATTTTCCCTGCTACAAGATTTCTCCATCTCATTACGTCGGGCTTTCCTCTCTGGCTGGCAAATCCTTGTATGGGAGGATGATACTAACGTGCGCCAAACCTGTCCCATTATAGCCAGGGTCTTATCTGTAGGAGGAGTCGCCTCTTGAGGTTGGTCCTGGCTCGATTGCGTCTGGGTCGTACCAATCTTGCCCATGGATTTCTTATGTCGCAGGGGAATCCCCAGACCTGTCCATTTTGCTCCTCCAATTACCCTCTCTGTCATTCAGCTCTTTGTGAATTGCGTGGACGTCTTGACCCTTAGAAGCACGTTCTTCCCTGATGTGCTAACTATTCCTCTTCAGCATCGCCTTCAGCACATCTTATCAGATTCATCTCACTTTCGTAGTGACCGCGTTTTTGCCTTCCAATTGGAACTAAACATCTTATAATAATAAAAGATCCAACTATCTCAGCCGTGTACCTATTTCATTCCGTTAGGATTTCCCATGTCGTTAGTTTCCTAACACGGTATAGCCACATTCTAGTTTGCTGTGGAGATCGCTGTACATCCACTCAAAAAAAAAAAATTATTGCTAAAAGACCAAGTCGAATTAATTGTACAACTAAATTTTTTGGATAAACTACTGAAAAACTGCTAATAGACATTTTGTGAAGTTTTATTTAAACAGTGCATTAATACTATACCACAAATAACACAACCTTTATTACTAGACCTGTTTAATTCCAGCAATTTTTTTTTGTGAATATTTAATTTTTCTTTTTAAACCTAGTCTTAGATATATCCAATTACCAGTAGCACAACACTAAACTTTGTACATTGTGTAACTCTATAGGCTATTTTTATTTAATAATTCTTTTATTACATATTCTATCTAGTTAACCGCGTGGTGCTTTCGTCTACAAAGTTCAATTCATTAAAAGACATACGATCACATTTAATATAGATTTCAATATTTTGCTACGAATTCTTTACAATAAATGATTCGTTTAATTTTTTTTAAATTAAGGGTAACTCTACATAGGATCAGGAAACTTATTAACCGATTTACGGTTGTTAGATGACCATAAATACACCGCAGCAGTAGTTGACTATTAAATAAATAATTATGATTCTAAAGATTACATAAAGACTTCTGAAAATGAATAACGGTACAATGACTGACAAGCGCACAAGGTGTATCCATCTGAATCGAAACTATGTCCATAGATGGTAAGTTCTTGATCGGTTGAACCAGAAATGGAGTTTGCCGTGGAGAAAACTCGAGTTTCTGCATAACTTACACCTAATAAGGGAAAGCTTTTAACTTTCCCCTTCAGGGGATGGTATACTTTTTGCTCCGGGCAGGGCCCATTTTAGCCTCAAACTGAAAATGGACAATTCTTAATTTTCAGCCAATTTTAACCAAATAAAAAGCAAACGGCAGCTTTTTCTGACGTCTAAAACCGTTTTCAGGCGTTTTTCTGTCTGTAGTTTTTTATTTTGCATTTTTACTTTTCAAAATTCTAAGTTTTTGACATTTTTCCAATCATTTCTTACAATATTTTTCGAAATGACTTCAAACTTTAACTATACATATATATAGGTCTATTAGCTATTTTTTTTTTTTGGACCCCAAATCCCAGCAACGGTCGAAATTCAAACCCAAAATTTTGGTTTTGAGAATGAAAAATTAAAAAAAAAAAATTTCTGGTGGTGCGATCTGGATAAAATTTTCAAAGCATATGTAGTCAGGGGAGATGCACTTTTTATTACGGCGGCTCCATACACGGGAAGTTTGTCAAACCCTTGAACCTTTACGTTTTTCATTCGTTTCTTCCTCATAAGCCAATGTACGTTTACACACATTCAACACTATGTGCGTATGGGTCATTTTTGGCAAACCTTTGCTGATTTGCTTGGTTTGGCAAATACACAAATCTTTTCCATCGCTTGAGGAAAAGATTTGTGTATTTGGCAAACCAAGACAATGAGCAAAGGCCAAAAATGACCCATACACACATTGGGTGTTTGCAGTTCGACGAACTCCGCATGTGTGGAGCCGCCTTTAGATATTTTAGTATATGGGGCAGTTTCGGATTTGCCCTTGGAACAAATTTAATTAAAAAAAATTTTTGTATAAAAAATTATTTAAATAAAGATGTATCTCGCACAACTACATACTCTGAATATTTGATGTTGGTCGGATAAGTATTAAAAAAAAATACCTAGAATATTTCACCTTCCGGAAAAAAAAAAATTTTCGAAAAAAATTAAATTGATTTTTTTCTACTCATCCGATCAATATCAAATTTTCAGAGCGACCACACCAGAGGTACGGGAGGAGTGAAAGATTTCAGACAAAGCTCAAGGGATGAGGGAAAGCCTATATTTTGTGATTTATGCAGAGGGTAATTTAATAAATGACATATAGAAAACGTTATAAAGGAAAGTTTTCATTATAGTTTCAATCGATCAATTTAAGGCGAACACGACTCGTAGAAGAGAGTTGGCAATATTTCTATAGAAGATCAGAACCTTAAAAATAGGAACAAGGTCTGAAGGGTCGGTGGACACATTATGACTCGAACTATTGTTGTTCACAAAGGATGACCGATTAATACTCATATGATGTCATTAACCAAATTTTAAGTAATCACTACTTTTAAAAATTGTGGGATAAAAGCAAAGATATGGATATAAAAAAAACGTGCTAACTCATCCTCTGTTGTCAGATGTCATCCGACAGGTCCGCAAGAGAGCAACTAAAAAAACTTTTTTTTTTTTATCTAAAAGGAAAATAAATTCTCAAACAATAAATTAAAAGAATTTAGTACATTATAAACAATAAGAAAAGATGACCTTTTTTATATACAAAATACGTCATAATTATATCACTTCTTTGCAGATTTAACGGGATATTAACATACTAGATTTTAGTGCAAAAGTTGGTATGTAAGGTCCCCCCTGCTTTACCAGTGGTATTTCGTATTTCTTGTGCTTTCCTGAAACAAATATGAAAAAATATACTTTATATATTTTACCACTTATATATTATATATAATATATATATATATATATTATATATATATATATATAGATATATATATATATATACTATATAATTATATATATACCATACCTGGGGGCTGAGAATAAACTTCGACTGGAACCGTTGGGTGGCGCTGGTTTTGGGATAGCCAGCCTGTGAAGTTCGATTTCCCGTAGTCCCCCCGTGTTACCCTTTGAAAAGGGAATATAACAATTTTAAATGTATTATATATATATTATATATATATTATATATATATATATATATATATATATAATATATATATATATATATATATATATATTATATTAGTTATATATATATAATTTATATATATATATATATATATTATATATATTATATATATATGTTGCAGTTATCAGCACTACTCACGGGTGGGGCCACTTCCAAGGAGGGGCGGAAATAAAACATTGAAAAACCCACCCAATCCCTAGTAAAACGCAAATATTGATTATTATTATTTATTATTTTATTATTATTAATTATTATTATTATTATTATTATTATAGAGAGAGAGAGAGAACCCTTGAAAGCGTTGAAATTACCTCCATTGTTCTTTATGGTGCGTCTTTCTCTTTTGCGCTCATATTATCTTTTAACACATTCATCCTCCAGCAAACATAATTACCACCATTCCACATAACTATATACATACTTAAAGAAACAACCCACTCTTCTAGATACCACCGTACAGACATTCCCACCCCCCCCCCCACCCCCCCCCCCCCCCTAACTACTCATTTCCCTATGTGTGGGGGGAAAAGAATTGCCCACCATCTATGTCCTGCGTGTCGGTAGAAGACGACTAAATGAGGAGGTGGTAGAATTGGTTGGCTGCCCATACACCTATCTCTTGCCTGCAGGAATGCTGATGCATAGCCTCGGAGCATGGGTCTGTGATCGCCAAACGGCTTGTCTAATTTTCGGCGAATATTGTATGAAGTTCTATGGGTAACCATGGAATTGTCAGAGGAATAAATGGGAGAGAGAGAAGAGGAGAGAGGTGAATGGATGTATTTAAAAAGGCAAATTTATTTGATTGCTCGCTGTGACTGAAACCAGATGAAAGGAAACGGGTTTGAAAATGGAAGTGGTTGGGTGAATGTGTGTGTGCTGGCGTTCGTGTAAAGGAATGAGAGGGGGAGAGAAAGGGTTGCAATTCTGATGAAGTGACTTGTGGTACGAAGCTATGGTAGACTTTGTGTGTGTGAGTTCTAGAATTCTAATGGTTAAATTTAAGTTTTTGAAAAGTTTAAAAGTATGGTGTGGTTTGACGTAATTTGGTCCATTGAGGGGAAAACGTTAAAGAGGAGTAACCCCGAATATTTTTTTTGGATAATCTGAATGTATGTTTTGGATGAGACGTGGAGTAGGACTTCAGATTGAGTCGTGTTGGGGACCTGAATGGTTGGACTAGGTGAATTCAAAAAGGGATGGCTATACAGCATGGTTTTGCCACAATAGCGGGTGGCGGGGAAAGATGAGGATTAGGAGGTGCATTGATTTCTGTCGAAGAGAGGGTATGTGGTAAGTAATACGTCTTCATTTAAAACACAAGAGTATCCATAAGTATATAAGAGTGGTTTAGGTAGAGATGATATCGAAATGAAAAGTATTATACTTTTGTGTTGGGAAGGGAGAATACTGACGTCTGGTATGTGGTGGATGTTAAATCAGTGAGGGGTTTAGGGATGGGATTAATCGGATCATTATGTTATGTCCTATGTAAAATTAATGTTTGTAGAGGGCTTGGCATGCCGGTTGCGCCTGTACAAATAAAGAATCAACTGAGAGGAAGCGTGTTACGAACAGGAAGTGTGTAAAATTAGAGAGTGAGAAGTTTAACGCGAACAAGGTAACTAAAGAGAATAAGATAGTTACAGAGCCCTCGCAAGTAAAATCAGACTTGAATTGTGAACAAGATGACACAACAAATCTGGGGCAAATGAAGGACCAGCAACTTGAGTAGTGCAAAAGAAGTATGGGATGTGCTAAAGTAGGAAGTAAAAGAATGTTACAGAGAGTGGTGAGATGAACGAGGCTGATGCAAGCGGTTAAACGTCAAAAAAGGAAGCGTGGTTGATGTACTAAAAGCAATGATGAAGTTTTCAAAAGAAAGATGCTTGGAATTATATAAGGAGGAAAACAGAAATACTAAAAGGTGCAAAACGTAGCAGAAAAACAGAGGTAAATGAACAGATTTGGACGGAGAATGAATGGGGACTTTTACAAAGGAATAGAAGGTTTTCTGGAAGGAAGCACGAAAGGTTAAGCTGAGATAAGGGGAACATTGCTTAGCTTAGGAATTAATGATCAGGTTGGTGTTTTTGTAACTGATGAATGGATGTGAGGGGAGTTGTGGGAAAGACGCTTCGAAAATCTGCATAATATTACAGTAATGAAGAGGTGATAGTGAATGTGTAGAGTGGTTTGATGGTGCAAGAAGGAATAGGATT
>JABUQX010013590.1:102500-109009 GCA_015478945.1 Trachelipus rathkii
GAAAATACGAGTATTAAAAAGAAGAGAATTCTTTAATATTTTCCAGATTTAATTAAGCTTTTTACTAAAAAAAAATGCTATATAATAATGGCACGTTTGTCTGAAAAGGTTAAGATAAAAAATACGTACCAAAATATAAAAGTTGTCTACTCTCCAATGTTTAATTACATCAAAAAAGTCATTCAAATCATTCAAGAAGATTCTTGCAACGAAAATTTAAAAATGTATCTTTAATTTTTGACTCCAAAAAATGAAGAGTTGTCTTTAGATGAAGATCTTCAAGATTACTGATAATACTAATGACGATACTAATACTACTACTACTACTACTAATAATAATAATAATAATAATAATGGTCATTCCATGTCAAGTTAGTCACCTTAAACAGAATATTAATCATTTGAATAAGAAATGATCAAGGGTCTTTTGGGATAAAAAATGATTGACAAATTACATCAAAAGTACTTTATATATCAAAACACCAACCATATGTACAATAGCTCAATTCTTCTATCATAACAAAAACAATATCATCTACCTCGATATACTCTATTTGTAGTCTCTAAAAAATTGTTTCAAAAATTGACCAAAAAATAAGTTCATTTTAGAAGTTTACAACTAAAGTTTCCACAAGCAAGGGGTAATACTTGTATGAACCAAACTGAGGTGTAAAATGCACCATGGGGGGGTTTTGCTATTTTTTAAATAGGAGCTTTTCCCTTGGGGCCCCCCCCATTAGTTACAGGGTTCCATTTTTTAACTGTGAAAATTTTAGTTTTGGAATAAAAAAGGATTCGGGTTATTCACTATTTCTTAGAAAAAGGTTTCGATTAATGACTTTATACTAGAAAACTATGGTCTGGAATAAGAGATTACGATCTAAACGGTATAAGGTTCAGATGGACATCTTAGGTGTTGGGTATGAGGCAAATTGATAAAATGAGGGACATGAATGACCATTAGGGAGATTATCTTGAGTGTGAAGAAGGATACCAACTGCGAATAACACGAAGAGTACACCTTGAAGATGGCTTCTGGTCATATGTGAAAGGACCTGTGAAGATAGTTGGTTGGTTAAGCGGATGTATAGTAGTGTGTGTGCTGGGAATCAACCAGCTGGACGACCAAAGAAAAAGTGGCATTGAAGACAGTAACAGAAATGCCTGAAGGAGAGTAATGTGATTTCGGCAGAGGCGAGAAGAAAGATCCATAACAGGAGTGAATGGCAGGTTTTTGTGACGGGGCTGATTGTTAAGCTATGCCCAGTGGCATGAACCCCACATTGACGAGATACCACAGGTGAGGATCGGTCAAGCCTCACAAGAGTGGATTTTCATGTAACAAGTTCACTTGGGAATATAAAGGGGACAGTTAGAGCGCGTGGGTGGAGTGTATCGTGGATACAAAGACAGGAGATTGAGTTTACAATGTTAGATCTTCAATTGTGATTGTCATAGTGGGACTACAGTAATACAGACAGAGGTTCAGAAGAATCTAATGGCAGATTATAGGAGAGTTTGATTCAGAAGCATTGAAAGCTAGTGGAAGGTGCATAATTTTCTGGGATTTTACAGGTTAGGTGCAGGTTCAGGATGGAAGTAGGAGCTCTAGGGTAGTTAAGATGAAAGGGTTAGGAAATTGTTTTTTCAGAAAATATTAAGTTTTTGGATTTGTAGAGAGAATTCTGGGCGTAACCAAATCTATTTTTCAGGAGATGAGTTCACTGAGATCAATTTGTTGAGCTTTTCAGTACCAGTTGAAGATTTGTATCTATAAAAAACTAGTTAAAGTTAGTTAGGCCTGTAGCGGATTTACAGCGCTAAACTAATTTGAATCAAGGAAGGCGTGAGGAGGCTGTCTTCCAGGACAAATGAAAGACGTTAAATCAAAAACCATTACACCTTACACACTCTATTCAACAAAATCACCCAATCTCATATGATATGCGACAAAATCGACCTTTTATATGGGCGAGAATACACTCTGATACTACTTATTAAGTAGTGCTGAATGTTCACGAAACAAGATCCAAAAATATTATTCTAACAAGGCTACTCCATTCATACACTTACCTATAGTTTACCACTACCAACTACTACAATATACTATATACTACACACACTACAGTATTAACCAAGATAACCTTAAACATACAACATATATAATCATATAAATAATAGAAATATATAATAAAAATAATAATAAAAAAAATATTTAAATTATCTCAATATTGTCAAAGCTTTCGTCTCGCCACCATTATGCACACATACAACTATCTTAAGAACAACTTACTACCACATCAATACCTCTTGCACGGAAAGCACACTACGTTACCACCTTACCTTTAACTCCTTACATAATATTTCACCTCCTAATCCCTATCTGCTCGTGTTTCACACCTCAGTCATAATTTCCCTTCGCAATTCTTCCATACTCTCAACTCTCGAGACCAACCTATCCCTAGCTAAATCCTGTAACCCATACAACACACTTTCAAACATAGAATCACCCCCATCCTGACTTTCTTTTCCCTTCATCAATCCCTTAGGCAAATTATTCCGGGTTCTATCACTACCTTTTCATCCATACTCTCACTCCCAGGCATTCTCGATATCAAATCAGCAATCTCATTCCTTTCACCGGCACATACCAACCACATAGTCAAAATCACTCAAATCTTCCAAAGTCCTTGCAAAGCCGCAACTATCAACGATCCTCATATCTCTCAATACACCAGGCTGTTTGGTTGATCCGTTCGCACAATGAAATTAATTCATACAAAAACGGACGCAACGACTTTCTCAAACAAAACCTCAAAGCAGCAACTCTCTTTCAATCGATAGGGAATACTTCGATCTGTCATACTAAATCGCTTTCGAAACATACGCAATCACTCGCTTTCTCTCAATCCCATCAATCACATGTTCTTGCATCAAACAACCCCCTACAATTTACCCACTTATCCGTATACAACTTCCAGGTTCTCGCATCTCTCCACATATAATCTGGAATAAGCCAGCTTCACATCCTCTTGCAGATCTTCACGCTTATTTCAACTTTTTCAACGGCCGTTCCTTCATTTTTACTTCCATTCCACATTACATGTCGTACTCTTCTTTTTCCCAGTCCATTCAGTCAAAGGTTTCACACTGCCGAACAATCTTCATAAACTTCCTTCCAAAATTCTACCAAACCCAAAAATCCTCTTAACTCTCTTACATTCCTCGGCTTTGGAAATGGCCGAACTTTTTCAATAAACTTTTTGCTTTCTTTAAACCAGTCGCACACACCTTGTGTCCGCAAGGAGAAGTTTCACCTCATCGCAACCACTTCCTGCACTTTTCGACTTTCACTGTTATATCCCATATCTCCTCTAACTTGTTTCAAACACATCATTCCACTACTTCACAGCCTCAGAGAAAAGGCATTCATTCTCCCACTACGCTCTCTCTCTCACTAGAACCATTCAACCATCTTACTGGGAAATCATTCAGACCACATAATTCATCGCCCTCTGAAAGCCGCTGGTGAGCATTGGCTCTACCCAAAGCTCAAATTCTAAACTTCGAGTAATTGCCCGCTTTGCAGGTTGAAAGGCCAGTCACCCCACACCTTTCCTATCTCCTCCACTGCATCTTGATAATACCCACGCACCAGATCATTTCGGTAAAACTTTCATCCAGCATCCATACTTATCACGCATTCTGAAACTACCACACATATGAAACTATCTTTCACAGTCTTTTTTACCTTACGGGATAATCAATAACACAACCTTCAACACGTCCATCAGTTTTCGCACAGGCACAATCGGACTATTCCAAGACTCTCACTCTCTTTCAATACACCTATTCGCTCTCAACTCTTCACACTTGCTCGCTTCAATTTCATTAGCGCACGGGGGCAGGAAAGTGTCGAGGTTCGCGTGATATATGGGGGTGTCCTCCGCTAACACTATGCGGAACGCCGGCAATTTTGCATTTCCAAAATCTTCATCGCCCTGGCCCAGCGCTTCCTCCTTTCCCATAGACATTCGTAAAACCTTTGACACAATACCAAGACCTTCAGGATAATCTTTATTTTACTTCCACCATTTCAAACATTCACACCCAATCCTTTTTACTTCTCAGATATCACCCAGCCACACACAGCATTCTTCTCTCTCGAATTCTCTAATACAAAACAGAATACAACATACCAACTACACACACCTTATACCATATATCTACTCTCTTCTTCTTTCACATCTCATACTCATTACCACTACACACATTCCCTTTAAATGTATTCCACGTCAAGACATGGGACACCCTTTTCACCCTATACCGTACGCATTCATAACCATCCACCATAAACATGCTATTCTGGTCTTTCATCCAACCCACATCGTATTCCAATCCTACTTTCACACTTACTTACTTCGTCCGTCTTCAAGACCTATCCTCTAAACGCAAACACTTTCACGCCTTTTAACCAAGTTTTCACATCTACCTACCCTAATCATTCACAATACCATCTGACATGATTTCCTCGATCCCTTATTCCCTTAGACTGAGCTAGGTACTCATTAATGCAAACAACGTATGAATTTTTTCCCATTTGCATCAAAACTTGACAAAAATTAACAACATCATTATCTTTTCGTTACCCCTAACGACTCCTCTACTATAAAAACTCACTCTTCCTCCATGCCTATTCACTCCTATCAACGCTCTCTCTAAATGTTAACTTCCACCGACACACGGTACCACCACTTAACTACTTCCTTTAATACGACCACCATACGATTCCTTCTCTGATCTTCCCTTATAGTGCAATACCTATACATATATGCATCCTTATAATACACACACTAACCATACACCCAAGATCAATCAAAGCACGAACCTCAATATCTCCACAATAAACTTTAATATCCTACATTCATTCACAGGACCACCTGAAAACACATCGACACTTACATCCACAACCTATCAAATAGTCAGACAACTTAATCTCTCCTGAGGGCTCCCAGTTGCAACCTCAAAAAGGGCAACCCTGTTTCCCGAATAATGTTAATAATCTTACCCTGATTTAGTCAGTGTTTAAAACCCATACCTCACTATCAACACATCTCCTACGATTCATAACCAAACAGCAAACTGGACCAAATAACGGTTGACCGGACCACATAACACCACGTACCAAGACCTTAGCACACCAGAGAGTAATCTTCCTGTCCCTCCTGGTCTGCATCACACACTCAAACATCTTCCGCACACATGCCCTCTGATCTTCCCACACTGCTGTACAAGATATTATCTAGGGACCTACACACCTTCGTAGAAACATGCCCCTCGACCTACCACAGTTCCACATCACGGTGCCTCGGCTCTTTACACCCCATTGGAACAAATCATTGCACCCAATGATCCACACCTCCGCAATCTCCTAACCAACCAGCCCTCCATTCGCAGGGGTCGTGCCAGCTTCATCGCCATGACCACTTGGCCCACAGCCTAAACAAGCCACCAGTTGACCCATCACAAATTCTGGAATATATTCTATGGCCCTATCACTTCCCACAACGAAAACACTTCACATCCCATATTTGACTCCATTTTCCTCTCGCGTTTCCGACCTCATAAATCCCTGAGACCGCTGATATATACCTTCTGACCATCTTGTAATTATGTCCATCATTCCCCTCCACATATCACCATTATACATCACCAGAATCTTGTCGACCAAGACCCACACGACAGACAAAAAAAATTAAACTCACATCATCTCACTGTGCATTCACCTGTTTCATCATCTCCAAAACCACCGTAACAACCATCTTCAAAAAAACTTCAAACCATTACTTCATGGTATAGCATTCAGTGACATCCTATGATTATACGTGGAGGCTGGCTTGCGACAACCCTTCTCACTCGCATTCACACCAACCTACCACTACTAACATCTTCATCTGTTCGTTCATTTCCTTCTCGCTCTCATTCAAACTCCTATCTTACTACAAAATTTCCACAGAACATCCCAGTCAATCGTTCTCCCGCATCGCAATTTTTCACTTTCCTTCGCATATACACATATTCTAGTCAACCAGAAGGTCGGAACTGTATCCAAAAACCTTCTTCAACAATCTCTATCCCCGTCAACATCAATCATACCCCAAACTTCCTTTCTCGCCAAGGGTTTTCCAATCGTAGTGCGCCATACAATAAATCAGCCTTTCACTCTAATTCCACAGCCTAGCACACTTATCAACAATCATTCACCTTTCACTATCTCGACCGCTTTCCCACTCTCCCTATTCACTCTCGCTCCCAACGCCTCGCGTCCATCTGATTCCCTTCCAATCTGTTTAACATCACTTCATACTTCTCGGCATCACGAGCATGATAGCAATAGCCTCTGACACGCCCTTTAATAAAACGTTTCAAACATTAACGGCCCCCTCTTAATAAACTTCGCTCCATATCAGCTCTTCACCCTAAGCCCTTATTCTCGTCAAACCTCTCCC
>JABUQX010013591.1:0-2500 GCA_015478945.1 Trachelipus rathkii
CATGGTTATAGAAGCTACATTACTCGTATACCATTGTTATAACTTTTTAAACTTCAAATTGATTGGAGGATAGTGGAAGAACCAGATTAAATTTCTAAGAAGTATATGGATATCTATTTATTGTTAAATGCTTTAAGTAATCCTTAGTGATCCCTTATGAGTTCAAGGAATGCGAAATTAATGGACTTTAGATTTAGAAAGAGAGTAAATACAATGTAAAATGGTGAGCCACAATAATTTAATGAAAAAGAAAGAAAAAAAAAAAGAAATCACACAAAAGACAAGTACTTATTACTGGTTAAGCATGGATTATAAGACCTTGAATAAGAGTGTGATGTATATAGAGGACTTTATGCTCGAACGCTATGACTTAAGTATTATAAGCTAAGGCGTTTGTTAAAGCCTCTACTTGGCATATAAATCACATGTTTAATACTAATGTCTTGTAATGATTTCATTTTATTCAGTTATCTTTCTTGTGGAGATGAGAGGGTGAGTAATTATCTTATAAGTTGGCCTTTTATATCCTCACATTAAACTTTCATTCAAGGTCATCCACCGAACTGTATATCTTCACTTCTCCTCATACAATAGATTTTTTACACGGAATATCGTGCTATTATTCTCTAATATTACTTATTACTTATTGTCCTTAGCTATCTTTATATTAATTGCAATAATTTACTTCCTCAAATTAAATCATGATTATCAATTCTAGGTCTATGTTCAGCGTGTTTATACTTGGTTTTTGCATTCTCCCGAATGCTGAGGCGTTTTGCGATTTTAGGACATGATACCCACGGAGTTTACTAAATAGGCATAGTAAATAACAAATAGGTAATAGAACGTGACATTTATTATAGAACAAAGCTTGAGCTTATGTTGGAGTTAAAATTAATGCTTCTAACTTTAATAATATTCCTTTCTGCGGATGTCTTTGTGATTAATGAGTGGAGTAGATTTTAATATTAGTCTTGGGGGTGACGAGGAAGATTCGTATAACTATTTAAAGTGGCAGACAATTAGTCTTTGCTGATATCCCAAGTTAAGTAATAGTAGTGATTATAAGTGAGAATTAAAGAGACAGGGTGAAAATTATCTTGCCAGAAAGACTAAGAAAGGTATTCCTGAAAGTTAAAAAAATAAAAGATGCTCGCTCTCAACTGTGAGAATAAAGAAGTGAGCATCTTTAATGTTAAATTGGCAAGATGATTTCTGGTATTTTGTGAAATCACGAGAGAAACCTATCAACAGTTATTAGTTATAGATTATGCAGTAATAGCGTCACCAAGACTGACAAACGCACTTGTAGTCTATTCTCGAAGTTAAGATGCGAGAAACACGTGGATTTCTTTGAAATGTAATATGGGATTTAAAATATAGGAATTTATACAGGGGCAAATTCTATGAATATCCTTCAATATATACTAAGCCTAAGCTTTCCTGAAGTGAAGCCCAGGATAGGTAGTCTCTCCGTAGTCACATGCCGTAGACGTGTAATTCTTTTCAATTAAGATGGTTATAGATTGCTTGACATGAACTGTAAGTACCTTATAAGGCTTATATAACTGTAGTCGGGTATCAATCATCCCTACTCAAAACTTGTACGTTATACATTGAAATCCTAAGTTTCCAGCAGACTCTCATATAATCTTTCTGATTTCAATTACCAATCGAAGCTATGAATGATCTAGCGCATAAAGGAACACATTTGAAACGTGAAGTGTTGGATTCTGACTACGGGCACTTTTGCGGTCTGCAACTTGGATCTGTACTCAGCAGATTTATTTAAATACTAGGCTTAATTTGACATCTGTTATCTAACTTGGATCTTACCCTGTTTGTATCGTGGACCATTAGAATACGACTGATAGTACCACCCTTTCATGCTTATTATTTTCCGATGAAAATTAAAAATTAAGCAAAATAACAACAAAAAAGAAATAAAACGAATTTAGTCTAATATTACTCTATTATTATTACACTTTTTCACAATTATTAAAATTTATATGTTCTTTTACACTTCATTTATTTTGACCTATCATTCACTTATATAACATTCTCACTTACATTCCTCTAGTATTCTCCTCACTCTAAATTTATACATAACAGAAATTGATCCTAATTGTATGATACCTTATTTATTTGATGTACAACTCTGGCAAATAGCAGGGAATGACTGATTGATTCTGTGGGCACGTACACATCAGCCAATAAATCGGGTGTTAGAGACTTTTTCTCTGTTAGCTCCACCTATTCTTATAGAGGCATCCGTGGGAAGGATAATAAATATTATCTTACTTTTATAGATCTACCTAGATACCCTAAACCTTATATATTCCTAATATATAATCAATATAATATAAATCTAATTATATATAATATTATATATAATATAAATACACTCACCTCACAACAACACATATATATTATTATATACTACTAATACTATATATTATACTAATATCAAATAATCTAATACTATAATTAACTTACTGAT
>JABUQX010013591.1:15000-35000 GCA_015478945.1 Trachelipus rathkii
AGTTTGCATTCAGCGGCATGCTAAGTCTCAATTATATGGCCTATGACTATTGCCTCAGCGAAATACTCTGCCGATTGTTAGAGCCAGTTGTAATATGCTCTCCAATCTAAGGCCTTGGATATCATTCAAAACCCTCGCAAGCACATTTAAGCATATTGTGGAAATGAGTTAGGAGCCATTGGAAAAAGGTGAAGGAAAATCATCGATGAAGCCGTAAAAGAAGTTAATGAAATCGCCAAGCACTTTGATTGACTGATTTACCACGAGTTTTTGGTAGGAAGCAGCACCGCAGCAACCATCCACCAACAAATCCCACGGAGTTCTGGAGAGAATCCTTAATTAACTCCGTATCTGGATTTTATAACTTCTTTTTTGGAATTGGTTCTCTACTGAAAATACACCTGCTTTAGCCTTGACATATCTACATGCCTTTCACTAGCTACTCACAACAATCGAATGAGTAAAAGAAAAGACAGCTTCCTTATTAATAGTTTTTACACTTAGAAGGCACTAGAGCAAGATTGACTTTGTACAAAATTGGCAAGGAACAAGAAACTGAAGTAGTGGAGAACTATAAAGATCTGTTATCTCCAAGTCTTAAGCAGAGACTGAACCTTTCTTTCGTCGACGAAAAAGGCTTTGATGATACTACTCGCCCACCATGCCCACCACCAGTACAGTAGAAAACTCTTTCAGTACTCTGCTAAGGATCAAGACTTGGCTGCTGCGATGTACTATGGAAGACGACAGGTTAAACGGGACTGACTATGATTAATTACACAGAAAATTTGGTTTTTGGCATTATGATTATTTTATTTCAACAGTAGTTGATTAAATTTGCGTGAACCCCAAGAAAATTACTTTTTTAAATAAATATCAATTTTGCACTCCGCTCTATATTGTGAATTTTCTATCATTGGATATTGTATTTGATGTTCTATTGATATTTAATAAATAATTTTTAAATCATTAATCATTTAATTATCCATAAAAATGTTTCTAGTTTTATATGTTTACTTATATATATATATATATATCTAATATTATATATATATATATATATATATATTATATATATATAATAATATCATATATATATATATAATATATATATATTATATATATTATATATATATATTATAACTCCTATATAATCATATATATTATATATATAATATATATAATATATCCTGCGGGGTGATTGGGGCTTGTGTCGCTTCTACGCTAACTATAATTAGAATATGACTGTCTTTCACTATCTGATGATTCTCTTCGGCTTCTTGCCACTAAGGTAGGCAGCTGTTAATCGTTGAAGGGGATGAGCAGGTTCATTCCCTTCTTCGACTTAAATCTTTTCTGCTCCTCATAATCCATTGGTTCCGATCGTGCCTGTTCTTTGCCTTAAGGCTAGAGAACAGCGCTGATATCCGGTGAGTGAAATAATTCTCGTTTCTTCTATCACTCCAGCTAATTTTCATTTCAGCTAGAACAAAATCGTTGCAGCGATACCTCTTCGACGCAGCCAAGCGGGCTTCATCAACGAAAGTGCAGCTTAACCTCCTATCAGTCTACCTACTGACAAATCTTTCTGAATTCTTGCCAAAAACATCCTCTTAACAACTTCCCTGTATTAAATCTGCCTTTCACTCCTCTTATTCGTCTGATGGCTCTGTTTAGCTAACTCTCCAAATGAAAGGCCAATCTCTTCGGCCTCCTATTTTCTTCTAACACCTGCGACGATTCTGGCAATCCTCCTCCTCCACCTTCTCCTCTCAGGTGTCCTATATCTTTACCTGTGATTACATTTGATCGGGTGCATGGACTCCTGAAATCTATGAAAGTTAGGAAAGGCGCGGAGCCCGGATGCATCCCTCCCGAGTTTGGGTGTGCTTCCGTGCTGACGACGCCCCTCGTTCAATTATTTCTCTATGTCTCAATACTACACTTTTCCCTCAGTGTTGGAAGCAGCACATGTCCAACCCTATTCGAAAAAAAGCGAAGCACGCTACTGATCCTATCTAACTTATCGCCCTATAGCTCTTCACCTTGATTACTATCTAGATCTTGACATGAAACCCTTCTCACTCTCACTTACTTAGACCATCTAGATCATTCTCTTCTTTTCGATCGCCAGTACGGCTTTCGGCCCGTTCGAGGTCTACTGGTGATATACTTATATAACTGACCAATTTATGGTTTTCCGCCCTTAGGGACTACGGGGAGACTTGTGTAGTGGCGCTTGACATATCTAAAGCATTTGACCGGGTTTAGCACGTGTCACTGCTCTCCAAGATCCCCTCCTTTGGATTTCCTCCTTCTCTTTGCACTTATTATGTCTAGCTTTCTTTCAAGACGCCTCAATATCGGCTGTGTTGATTGGAGCGACTTCTTCTTTTTTCTGTCAATAGTTGGTGTTCGCTCGGCGTTCTGTCCTTTTCTTTCCTACTTTATGGTTTCTTACATTTTCAATTAATGCATCTTCTCACCTGACATCTAACTCTATCCACTCAATATTCCCGATGACTCGACCCTCCATTCTTCAACTCCTTTCAAATATCCTCCCTCTTTTACTTTCTAGAATTGCCTCTCCGTCTCAACCTTGCGAAATTCTATTCTGCGCTGATCTGCGATTAAAATTTCCCGATTGGATGGTCCGTCTCAACCTTGTGAATTCATTCTTTAAAACTCAACTTCAAACAATCTCAACTATCTAAAACATCTTCTACACTCCTATTTCTTCTCGACGCGTTCTCTGTTCTCTCCTGTTGACAATATACATCCTTGGCCTTAAACATAAACAAAAAATGTCTTGCAAACCTCACATCACAACGCGTGCTAGGGCAGCTGCTCGAAGAAACTGGGATTCTGTTTAGACAGAGATTTTTTTTCTTCTGCTCAGTTACTTCCAGCTATACAAGGGTTTCATCCGCCCTTGTATGGAATACTGTTCTCATATCTGGGGGGGAGGCTCTGGTTTCACCGTCTTTTGGACAGGGTCGAGTCAAAGCCAAAAGGCTATAAACTGTTCTGTACTTTCCGTTCACTTGACCCTTACTTTGCCGAAGCGCCGATTGTTGGTATTTATCTCTTTTCTATAGTACCGCAGCGGCAGGTGCTCGAGGGGGAACTTCCATTCGCACGTACTACACCTTTACGACGCCTCCGTAGCACAAGGGGTGCTGTGTCTGCGCACAAGTTGTCTGTAATATATGGTAATTCCAGAATGCTAGTTCGCTGCCGGCTGCTTCCTTCTTCCTGCCATAAATCTGTTCTGTGTGATTCTCTTCCATCTTCTGTGTTTCTTGCTGAATTTAATCTCCCTCACTTTAAAGCCTGCGTCTGTGCTTCATCTGTCGTAATTTACGCTAGCGGTATGACAATTTTAGATTGCACACCCCTCTCTGATAGGCTCTTGACCCGTGAGTGGTGGTGACAAACTAATAATTATATATATATTATATATATATTATATATATATTATATTATATATATATATATATATCATATATATATATATGTTATATATATATATATATATATATATAATATATATATATATATATATATATATATATATATATATATAATCTTTATAAAATTTTAAGCTGCCCCCCCCTAGGTTGGAAGCTGGCTACGCCCATGTTGCCATTAATGTTCCACGTTTTTATGCTAGGTGTAAGTGGAAAATTTGCTTAGGTAGTAGGAGTTCAGTCATAAAAATTTTAATGAGTTAAAATACATTCAGTTTTCTATTTCCATAGTAGAGAATGAGGACAAATTGATAACACGTATCTCACCAACCTCTTTCCTTAACCTCCACCTTTTGAAAGAGGTAAAACCACTTCATAAATTTAGAGACCTACAGTTGATATCATAAAATTAATAGTTAAAATAAATTATTGAAAGATTATGCTTCAAAAATAATAATAATAATTTTTCAGCTCTCGTAACATTTAATATTTTACGCTTTTTCATCATAGATTAGACCAGCACCGCTAAGAGACGTTCACTGGCTAGGAAAACTTCATGGCGGACAAGCAAGGTAAGTCCTTGCTAATTGTGAAAGATCAGGACAAGCCTCCTCGTGCATCAACCACTATACAAGATAGTTCTCGTCAGGGGAAATGTATTTCTCTTTGACGTATTTTTTGACGATTTTTGATGTCTGCTCCGACAGCTGATCGTCTTCATCATCATTGCTTGAATGTAGAATTGTATTCATGACGTCAGTGACAGTGATGCTTGTGGACAGTTTTGAAGTAACATTTGCTGTTTTTGAATTTGTTCACATTTTCCGCCCAACGCTGACTTTTATTCTCTCCTGTTTTGTTTTTCTTTGAGAAGTGAAATTTTTTTTGGCATTTTAAATCCTTAAAAGTTGCTATCTCAATGAAAGAGAACTTTTGTTACTTTCTCTCTCTATCCCTTCTCTCATCATTTTTATAACTTGATTTTCCTTGTTTGAGGATACTAATATTATCTTTAAAGTGGTTGCGAGAGAGATGACGTCCGCTATTGATAGCGAGTTTTTTGTTGATAATCATGACATCTTCAAAGGGTTGGAGGCACAGCGATACAGTTAGTTAGAATAGCATTGTCTTGGCATGTTAGCATAATAATTTTATCATTAGAGAGAGGTCTTACAGAGAGAATTATTCATTAAGTTCTTTCATCCCCATCATTTGAAGAAAGAGTGCTGGGTAATAGTTGAGATTAACGAAATCTAAAAAAAATCGATAGTTTTTAAAATCAATCAATGTTTTGTTATTGGTATGAAGCAACTCTGCCACATGTTGACCGTGACCAATGGCGGTCCACAAGTGATGAATAAAAAAAATAACCTAAGAAATAAACATAGGAAAGCAATTTTTTAGGTTCGAAAAATTGGTAAGGTTATGATAAGCTTTGTTAAGTATACACAGATTTACTGTTTATACTTAACAAAACTTATCGTAACCTAAACTCAATGAGTCATAAACAGAATTTAAACAAAAAAAATTCGGTAGATATATATATATATATATATATATATATATATATTATAGTTATATATATATATATATATATATATATATATATATAGTATATAGGTTATGTTATGTTATGCATATATATATTAGTTGCTATATATATATATATATATATTATATATTAAGAAGCAGCAGCGAAGAATAAGCAGCAGCGATATTATAAATTGTACAGTGATAGCCTATAGGCAAGCATTTATTAGATATATATATATATATATATATATATATATATATATATATATATATATATATATATATATATATATATATATATATATATTTATTAAAGAGCATATGGGTGGTTATATATATATATATGTTACATATATATATATATATATATATATATATATATATATATAATGCATTTCTAGCTTTGATAGTTATTAATTATTAAAAGTTGCTTTAGACTCTCTTTTTTTTCTTTTTTTTTTAACGTTATGAGGCGTATTTAGATTTTGTAATGCCATTTTTTTTTGTTTGATACATTTTGCGATATTTTTAATCGTGCTTTTTTATTGATTATGCCATATTTCAGAACATAACCTGTAAGTTTTGTTAAAAGGGTACACTTTTATTGGAAAAGGGCATATATATATATATATATATATGAATATATTATATATAGATATACACCTCCACTGATATATATATAGAAAGAAAGAGTTATTATATATATATATATATATATATATATATATATATATATTATTAAGGGGGAATATATATACATATATATATATATATATTGTTGGTGTTATTGGTTGTTGCTAAGGTTATGCTGTTATAAGTTAAGGTATATATACATATACATATGGTTATTATAGCAGGCAAGAAGATATAGCAGTTATGTTACATATATACAGCTGCTATACATATACATGGCTATTACGGGTTGCTATACATATTACTAAGCTGGCTATGATAGCTGTTGGTTAAGTATAATACATATAAGGTTGCTAGCTGCTAAGGCTACAAGGCTAAGGTTGTTGTTAGCAGCAGTGCATATACAGTGTTGGGTTGCTATATATATATTACTAAGGTTGTTATTATTGTTATATATAAGCTATATATGCATATATATATATATACATCAGAGGCGACTCCTACACTCTCGTGCTACTCGTCCTCAGCACGAGTTAACATTATTGAAACGATCGGATTTCGCAAATATTTCAAATGTTACGATGCGCCCTCTGATATGAAAGTTGGTCAAATAAATGAAATCATACATAATAAATATAAAAGATTATGCAAAATTGAAACGAAAAAGGTAAGAATAACCGCTATTAAATAACGCTTTTAACTCCTTAAAAATGGCGCCGGTTTATGCTCAAATCGAATAGCGGAGATGGTGTCTGTGTATTCAGTGTATAAAATTGTTTATAAATGTACTATATTTATAAATAATAGGGATGCCCGATATCTAAAAAATATCGATAAATCGATTTATCGATATTTAAAAAAATATCATATCGCCTTCGATATTATCGCCAGAAAATATCGATATTCGATATATCGATATTTCGATATATTATATAATCCTATTATAATTTGATATATTATATCCAGTATATATATATATATATATATATATATATATATGTTATATATATAGTATATAGCATATATATGCGAGTATATGTTATTTATACAAGGTTGGCTATATATATTATTTATATATATATATATAATAAGGCTGATATATATATATATATATATATATATATATATATAGATATATATATTTAAAGAATTTTAATAAGTAATTTAGATTTAATAGATAAATAAAGATAGATAAATAGATAAATAGATAAATAGGGTGTTAAGGTGTTAACGGGTATTATTGTGGGTATATTTAGTGAGCGGGGTGGTGGTGCCTAGGGGGGGGGTCCCACAAAGCGTGCAGCCTGAGCGAGTATAGTATATAGGAGAAGGAAAAAGATGGGGAGGAGAGAGGTAATTAGAGTGGGATGTATGAACGTGAGGGGGTAAACGAGGATTTGAAGAGGGAGGAGGTGGGGTTAATGTTTGAAGAAAAAAGGTTGGATGTGCTGGGGATAACTGAAACTAAGCTGAAGGGAAAGAGGGAGGTGGACTTTGGAAAATACAAGGGGGTGATATCAGGGGTGAATGAGAGAGTGAGGGCGAGGGAAGGGGTGGAATAGTTATGAGGAAAGAGGTGTGGGATAAGGTAAGGGTGTGTAGTCAGGTGAGTTCCAGGATAATGGGTGAAAGTGAAATTTGGGGGGGGGTGGGTTTTTGTATGCGCATATGCACCAGTGAATGGAGCGAGGAGGAGGAGAGAGAAAGATTCTGGAGTGAGTTGAGTGAGTGTTGGGGAAGTTCTAGTAAATGATAAAATTTGTCTATTGGGAGATTTGAATGCAGGAGTGGGAAGGAGGGGTGGGAAGAATAATAGGACCATTTGGGGTAGGAGGAGGAATGTTAATGGAGAAAGTCTGTTAGAGTTGTGTGCTGAAAGAAGAATGATAGTGGGGAATACTTGGTTCAAAAAAAGAATCATAAGTATACACGGAAGAGTGAGATAACGGGGGAGGGGCGGTACTGGATTATGTGTGTAAATGGGAAGGATAGAGGCAGATTGCTAGATGTAAATGTATTTAGAGGGGCGGGGAGGGGATATCGGATCACTATTTGGTGGTTGCTAGGATAAGGGTGGGATGAGAGGTGATGGTTAGGGAAAGGGGAGAAAAGAGGAGAGTAGAAGTGATAAAGGTAGAAAAATTGGAGGAGACAGTGTGTAAGAGGGAGTTTAGGAGAGGTATGGAGGATAGGGTGGAGAGACGAGAGGGACAGAATGGGGAGGTGGGAGGGGGAGGGAGGGAGATTTAAAGAGGCAGTAGCGAAGAGGCCAGAAGGGTATGTGGAGTAAAAAGGGTGGGTGCAAGCAGAAGGAAAGGGAGTGAATGGTGGAATGAGGAGGTGAAGGAGGTGGTGAAAAGGAAAAAGGAGGCTTATGTGAAATGGTTGGGATGTAGGAGAGAGGAAAACTGGGAGGAATATAGAATGGTTAGAGTGGAAGCAAAGAGGGCGGTGGAGAGGACGAAGAGAAGAGCAATAATGAATGGTGTTGAAAAGTGACGGAAAATTTTGAATCGGGAAGTAAGATGTTCTGGAAAAAGTGAATAGAAAAAGGAAGAAGAAGGAGTGGTTGGTAGAGGATTATGGGAGGAGATGGGGAGGATAGAGGAGAGGAAAGGGTGAGGAAGAGGTGGGGGAGTATTTTAGTGGATTATTGAATGAAGTGGGTGGGGAGGGGAGGAAGATTTGCAAGAGGTGAGGATGGGGAGTGAAGTGGGGAGGGAGGGGGAGGATGAAATACAAATGGAGGAAATTATTAGGCCGTAAAGGAAAAAAAGGGAAGTCCGCAGGTCTGGATGGTGTGAGAATGGAAATGTTGCAGAAGGGAGGTATAGGGTGGAGGAATGGCTGTATAGGTTATTTAATATATGTTGGAGGAGTGGTGAGGTACCACAGGGATTGGGAGGATGGTTGTTTGGTCCCCTGTATAAGGGGAAGGGGGATAGGATGGAATGTGGGGAATTATAGAGGTATATGTCTTTAAGTGTGGTAGGGAAAGTGTATGGGAGAATACTGATTGGAGAGAGTGAGAGGTTTAACGGAGGGGAGAATGGGGGAAGAACAAGGAGGATTTAGGGAGGGAAGAGGGTGTGGTGGACCAAGTGTTTACACTAAAGATGCTTGTGGGAGAAAAGTATAGAGAGGGAAAGGGAAAGTGTATGGGTGTTTTAGATTTAGAGAAAGCATATGATAGAGTGAAGAAGAATCGTGGAGGGTGTTGGAGGAAATTGGGGAAAATTAGGTAAAGGTATTAGGGCCTTTATAGGAATAATAGTAGAATGTGTGCGAGAGTGTTAGGAGGGAGAGTGAGATGTTTGGGGTGGGGAGAGGATTGAGGCAGGGGTGTGTAATGTCACCGTGGCTTTCAATTTGTTTATGGAGAGTGCTTGCAGAGGAATGGTGAGGGGGGTGGAATTGATGAATGAGAATGATGAAGGGAAGTGAACATGATACTGTTTGTGGATGATACTGCCCTTGTGGCGAAGAACGCGGAAGGGCTGAGGGAATTGGTGAGGGAGTTTGAGAGAATGTATCGCAAAAGGGGCTTAAAATAAACCCAGGTAAGAGTAAAGTGTTAGTGTTTGAGAAGGAGGAAAGAGAGGAGGGGGGAGGGGTCAGAGGTTGTATGGGGGTAGTATTGGAAGAAGTAAAGATTCTTAGATATTTAGATGGACTTGGGTAAGGGGGGAGGGATGAAGGAGTAGATAGAAACATAGAGTAGGAGAAGGAATGAGAGCTTTGAGTAGTCTTGAGAGAATTATGGAAAGGGGGATTTATCACAGAAAGTTAAGATAAGTATGTTTGAAAAATTTGCGTACCAGCGGTGTTGTATGGGTGTGAAACGTGGGGTTGAATGCCAGGTCCAGGAGGAAGTTGGAAGTATTTGAGAAGAAGGGGTTGAGAGCGGTTTGTGGGGTTAGCAGAAGGGAGAGATTAGGAATAGGGTGGTGAGGGAGAGATGTGATTGGAGGAATGGTTTGGTGGGAAGAGCGGAGAAGGGAATAAGATGGTATGGGCATCTAGTGAGAATGGAGGAACAGAGAGTGGTTAGGAGAGTTTGGGAGGCGGAGGAGATAGGAAGGAGGGAGACCAAGAAGGAGGTGGATGGATGGAATAAAGGAGATGCTGGAGGAGGGAGGGATGAGGGAGGAAGAGGGTAGGGTGTTGGCGAGAGATAGAGTGGGGTGGAGGAGGTGGGTGAGGGCGAGATGAGAGGAAGTGTGAATGAGAGAGGCTGTACGTGCTGGTGTAAGTAAAATAATATATATAGCAGCATATATATAGTATATATGAAGAGCATATATATATATATTATATATATATAGTTATTATATATATATATAGTATGTATATATTATTAAGGTTGGATTATTATTATTGTATATTATTATTATATATTATTATTATAGGTATATATATATATATATATATATATATATATATATATACAGAGTCACAGGTGTGTACCTCTGCTCATTTAGGTAGTCTTCGCCAGCGCACTCCGCACTCGAGAAAACGTAGCCCGCTAGCGCCTCCTCCGCACTTATTCAAACCATCAAACCTCCGCTATCGCAAGTCCGCACGTCCGCCCGTCTCCCGCTAATAATGTGCGACTTCACAAAAGATTTTAATATTAAATACTAAATAGTATATATCCTTACAAAAAATTTATTTATAATATTATATGAAAAATTGAATGAATATTTATAAAATCTCAAGATTTTCCACTTCCTCCTCCAATGTCGTCTTCAAAGGACAAGAGATCCATATTACCTTTCAAAAAAGATTAGGTGCTCAAAATTAAAAAGCAGTTAAGGCTGACCCTCTTTGCTCTCAAAATATCCCCACCAATACTAAATATTCGCCCTACAGCCGCAGAACTAGGAGAGGTGTATTATATTTTATGAACAAGTTCAACAAATTCCTGCCTACGCTGAAAGGGAAAGATGTCCTGGTGAGAGTGTTGGTGTTAGTTCACTTCCAGCAGTCCATTGCTAATTTAAGGTCCTCACCTAAATCATTCTGCCTCCCTTCTGAAATATTTTGACCACCCTGTCCATCCATAAGAAGGTCTATTTCGTCTAAGACTTTAGTAGAATCCATGAAAGCCTCGACTCCTGCAGAGTCGATGATAATGCTAAGTATCACCTCGGAATCTATATATATAATATATATATATATATATATATATATATATATATATAGTATATATATATATATATATATATTATTATTATATATACATATATATATATAGCATATGTATATATATTATATATATATATTATTATTATATATATACATATATATATATATAACCGCCCTGTGTGTAAAACACAAATATATATATATATTATAGTTTAAGAATTATAGGCATATATATATATATATATATATATATTATTATATATATATATATATATATATATATAGGTTATTATATATATATATATATATTATACATATATAAGTTGTTATGTTGGACTGGGGTTCCGCGTAGAACCTTTCGCATGCATATATATATATTATTAAATATATATATATATATATATATATATATATATATATATATATATATATATATATATATATATATTATTATATATAATATATACATATATATATATATATTTGCCTTTACACAGAATTGATTTAGTTATTCCTAGTTATTATAGCAATAACATAATTAATTAAAGTTATAGATGAGGTAATAACCATTCAGTCTATAAAATCACTCTTAAATGTTATTTATTATATATGGTGCCCTTTTAAGAAGTGCTTTTGAGATTATTGGAAGTTTACCTATTAAAAAAACAATAAGTCCTAGAGTAAAAATATAATATTAGTTATAAAACTTAAAAATAAAAAAATGTATATTTTTTTTATAACAATAAGAATTTTTAATAAGTAAACTATATTTTCATTTTATAAAAAGGTGGCGGAACAAAAAGAGCGGAAACTTTTGATCCGCACGTGCAAGTCCACTAATATTTTCTGACGACTCCGCACCTCCGCTAGTCCGCACCTATTTCCTGGTAGTCCGCTCGGAGCGGACTTGCGGACTAGCGGACTGAAGTGCCCCACCTCTCTTGATATATATAGTATATATATATATATAGTTATATATATATATATAGAGAGCATATATATGCTATATATATATATATATATATATATATATATATATATATATATATATATATATATATATATATAAAAACCTCCAGATTAGGCGATTTTTACATATTTAAAATATAACTTCCGGCCGTCAAATTGAATACATTTTGGAATCAGGGAATTTCAGCTATGAAAAGTACAAAATAAATTAAAACTAACAAAAATAAAATATAAATAAATAAAGTTTTAAGGATGCACGATGTTTTTTATTTTACAAAGGCAGTAATGTTGTTAACAGATTTATTATTTTCTTAAACAATGAGCAGTTGTTAGGTATTTTACAGTATTATTATTATTATTAAATCAACTATATATATATAGTATAGCAATATAAGTTCCGACAAAGATATATATATACATATTGAAATATATATATTTATACATATATAGTAGAAATATATATATATATATATATATATATATATATATGTAGATAAAAAATTATCCGATCTCCCGTTCCCGTGTGGCCGTTAAGTAACTTTGTCCATATATATATAGACTCACTCAGAGATGAGAGAAGAGAGCAAAGGCATATATATATTATATATATATATATATATATATATATATATATATATATATATATATATATATATATATATATATATATATCCTCACTCAGAGCGAGAAAGGCTTAAATTTATAAATATGAAGCAGACGTATGTACAGAAGAAAAAGTGGTAGAAATGGAAAAAGGATCTTCACTCTTCAGGTCTTCCAACTTTCAAGTTTCCAACTCCAAGAGGTTGAAGACTGAAGTTGTGCTAGAAAGCGTTGATGTTGGATCTTGAGGAACTGGGGGTGTTTTTGACTTTTTCTGGACGAGTGAATAAATTAAATAAGAAAATCGCGTTTCACTAGAAAATTAAACAATAAAATAATCATAAAAATCACTTTTTTTTCGTATTAAAAATGAAAAATAACTATTAAGTATTAATGAAGCTAGGAATCTTCAAAATGATTTCTTATTTAAGTACAAAATAAATATTGATTCCAACAACGAAATTAATTTAAATTGGATGGTAGACAACTGATACTTGGACGACTCTGGAAGTCTGGATCTTAAGAAAATCTATTAAATTTTAGTAATAATCGGATATTTAAGATGTTCGAACTGGATGCCATACAACTTATCATAAGAAAAGCTGTAGTGATTTACCCCCAAATACTAACTTTTAGTAATAGCTATTATAAAATCGTTAATTTAGTTAATTACATATTTAAGCAAAACAATCGTATCGCCAGTAGATGATTAGACTAGTCGGTACTTGGTATGTTAACTGTAAACCAACTCACAGGCCCCCTGTTCCGGTATTAGATTTCTGCAATGATTATCTTCGTCCACACTGACACTGAACACACTCCACAGAACTGGATGCCATACAACTTATCATAAGAAAAGCTGTAGTGATTTACCCCCAAATACTAACTTTTAGTAATAGCTATTATAAAATCGTTAATTTAGTTAATTACATATTTAAGCTAAACAATCGTAATCACCAGTAGATGATTAAACTAGTCGGTACTCCATGGTGGGTACTCGGTATGTTAACTGTAAACCAACTCACAGGAGTCCTGTTCCGGTATTAGATTTCTGCAATGATTATCTTCGTCCACACTGACACTGAACACACTCCTGTGACTCATTCATTTAATGGGGGCCAGGCCTTTGAGTACTCAGCAATTATGGGATGAGAAAGTCGGGTGCTTTAAAAACTACGTTTGAAGCGTTCTTTTTTGGGGACGTGGATGGCCTAGTGGTTAGAGCATCCGGTTACTGTTAACTCAGCAACGCGGAGTCCAGTGTTCGAATCCCGCTGATGGAGAGTAAAATCTCCTGTAACTCATTCATCAGGCTAGGCTAGGATCAGGCTAGTTTCGAGTGGACTGCAAAGTCTTTAATAGTTTCAGAATAAATAAATAAATTATAAAATATTTCATGAAAAAAGGAAAATAAAACTATGATAGCTATTTTTAATTCCTTTCCTTTTATTCAATGTAACTCAAGTTAGTTACCCTTTATATATATATTATATATATTATATAAGAAGATTAGATTAAAGCAGATAATTAAATTTTTTAATTCCTTTCCTTTTATTCAATGTAACTCAAGTTATTTACCCTTTAATTATATATATATATATATATATATATATATATATATTATTACAAAGCCCAATACTTATCATCTAATGCACCTAAAAAGACTAACTGATTGATATGCTCGGAAGTCAATCTATTCCTTTCATTTGAGCAAACATTGTTTAATAATGAATGATAGGGTTCGCTTTGACGAGACTGAGGCATTTACAGTAAGATATTTCATTGCTAACATAAACATAACAGGAAAGCATTTTTACTATCATTGCAAAATTTTATTGGGTCGCATTATCACTCTGATCACTGAATTACGAATAGTGATTAGTGAATACTCAGAAAAGACAATTTGACTATGTGGTATGTGCCATGTCGATCTTCCCCCCTCTCCCTAGTTTCGTTCCCGAAAAGACGAAAATTAACGCTAAGGATTCACTAGCCTAATCTAAATAATAATGTAAAGGGTTAGCGATTTTGAGTCAGGTTGAACAGTCGGAACGTGTTTTACCTTCCAAAGCTTCCAGTAGCTTGTACCAAACAGCCAGAATTTCCAATGAACCATGCATTCTGAATCACCCAGAATTTCATAATGACAAACTTCAAAGCCAGTATGATATCCACATCTGGCGGAAAAGCTGATTTTGAGTTTGCGTTGGGAATAAACCCACTTGGAAAACGAAAAACCGTGCTGGTTCTTTTTTCAAATTCGGCTTAGTGGCCAGAACTTATAAATGGCTACTTGAACACCAAAAATCTTGCAGGGTTTTAAAAAAAGGATTTGGGGTATCGATTCGCTAACCAAATTTGTCTGCCTATGTTCTGAGCTTGATGCTGATCACCCAGCACCGATCCCGTTCTATTTCACATTTTGAACGATTAAATTTTTGAAAACGTGAAATATTGATATATATTTTTTCTACTTATCTGATCAACATCAAATTTTCAGGGCTTGTATAGTTGGGCAAGATATACCTTTTTTTACTTAGATAATTTTTTTGTATACCACAAAGAAAATTTTTAAGAAATTTCCAAAATTTTTGAAAAATTTGTTCCAAGAACAAATCCAAAAACTAATGCATATACAAAGAAAATATCGGAGTAAAAAATGCTCTCTCTCCGACTACATGAAAGTCCTGAAAATTTCACCCACTTCTCCCGAACAGAAAAAAATTATCGCAATTTTTCATTTCAAAATTCAAGAAAAAGTGGCTTTGGAAATTGGACAACGCTGAGCACAAAACTCAAAAAATCGAAAAAGTACTTCCGTATTTTTTTAGATAATGGACCTATCTATGCATATTTCAAGTTTGAAGTCATTATGGAAAAAATTCTGGAAGTTGATTCGAAGAATGTCAAAAACATGGATTTTGAAAATTTGAAAATTCTGAAAGAATGACTACAGACACAGAAAAACACCGGAAAACAACGTTTTAGAGGGGAAAAAAAGCTACATTTTGGTGTTTATATAGTCAAAATCGGCTGAAAATTCCGAATTTTATGTCCATTTTTAGGTGGGGCTGAAAATGGGGATCAGCCCCAGCTCAAAATTGGAACTAGCCGTAAAACCCCAATTTTTCGGTTTATTTTATACACGACATTGGGGACGAACGAAGAACTAAATATGAGGAAAGAGAGAGTTTCATCACTTCAGGGTGTCGGGAGAGGGGGATAAGATTTTATTTTTTCCGGCCTTTAAAAAAATTTTTTTTGAAAAGAATATCGGCTTTCGATATTAAGAAAAAATATCGAAATATTTCCGGATATATCGCCTGCTGAAAATATCGCCCCAAAATATCGATATATCGAGCCAAAAATATCGATATTTCGATATATCGATATTTTTTGGCCATCCCTAATAAATAACGTGTTTAAATGCTATACATCATAAATAATAATTTTAAAACAAAGAATATTTAATAAAATAAATAAAATAATAAAGAAATTACTAATTACTTTAGAATATCGGAAGAAAAAGAATAGCTTGAAATATTATTATTGTTAATCATGGATCAACTCCAAATTTAAGGAAAACGTTTGAGATAGGGAATAACTATAAGTATTAATATATATATATATATATATAAAATTTATATATATATATATATATATATATATATATATATATATATAATAAGTTATTGTATAAAGAAGTTATATGTATATATATATATATATATATATATATATATATATATTCATATAAATATTATTATTGTTAATCATGGATCAACTCTAAATTAAAGGAAAACGTTTTGTATAGGAATAACTCTAAGTATTAATATATATGTTATTACTATATAGTGGCGCGTGGTTATACAAAGAGCAAAGAAATATAGGTAGCGGCGGCGCGGCGTTGTTGTTATGTTGCGCATATATATATATAGCATATTGTTGCTATGGCATATGCGTATATATATGGTTCATATAAAAATGTGCCATTATTGTTAATATTGGATCAACTTCTAAAACAAAGGAAAACGTTTTAGATAAGAATAACTTAAGTATTTAATATATATATATATATATATATATATATATATATATATATATATATATATATATATATATATATATATATATATATATATATATATATAGAGAGAGAGAGAGAGAGAGAGAGAGAGAGAGAGAGAGAGAGAGAGAGAGAGAGAGAGGGGAGGGAGAGAGCACGAATAGTAAAAAGTTACTGGAGTCGACACTGATATATATATATATATATATATATATATATATATATATATATATATATATATATATATATATATATATATATATATATATATATATCATCATCACCCACCTTCTCTCTCCAAGACTGGGGTAAGGTGCGACACATGCACTGGAAACAGAAAAGCAGTAGAAAAATATGACACAAGTCGAAAAGAAAGCCCAGCCTTGCCGCCCCCTTTATACCTTTTAGTGAGAACTCGTCGCAGTCAGAAAATCCACCCTAGAGCTTCAGGACCGCGACGGACCCTCATTATGGCATCTAGTCAATGTAGGGTTCATCCCTTGCCCCAGGTGGGCCACAACCACACCTCCTCACAAAATCCCGCCGTTCACTCCTATTTTGCACCTTTCTTCTGGCCTCTGCCAAACTTGCATTCCTCTCCTCCAGGCATTACTTTACTCACTCAATCCACTTTTTCTTCGGTCTTCCAGCCGGTCGATTTCCAATACACTCACCACTATACATCCACTTAACAAACCGACTATCATCCATCCTTTTCACATGACCAAACCATCTTAATGTACTTTCATTTATTCTCTCATTTACTCCTTTCTTCACACCACACAGCTCCCTAATACGTTCATTCCTCATTTTATCAATTCTTCTCACACCTAACACACCCCTATGATTGTCCATCTGAACACATTGTACTTTAGATCTATACCTCTTATTCCACACCATAGGTTCGCTACTATACATTAACACACGTAACAACATATTCCCATGTAAGACCCTAGCGCACTCAAGACTTAGTCCCTTTATATCCACCAACGATTTAATTGCACCAGCCACCTTCCTGCCATTCACAACTTTCCTACTACACTCTGCATCATCCGTTCCCTTTTCATCCAACATATATCCTAAATATTTAAACTCAGACACTTGTTCCAGTTGTTCACTATCCAACATAACTTCACACCGAGGACTGTCCTCACTCACAGCCATAACCTTAATCTATCTACGTTTACTTTTAAACCCCTCTTTTACAAACCCTGCCAAATCCCTCTACCAATCCTCTCAAACGCCACACCAAAACCAAATCATCTGCATATAATAGGTAGACCACCCTCTACTCTCTTCCATTCTCTATCATTCTAATACCCTCCCCTGCCACCCCCACCTCTAATTCTTTCACAACCTCATTCATATACAAATTGAATAAAAAAGGAGTCATAACACATCCCTGCCTTATTCCACAATTAATATTTAACCAATCATTCTCGACTCCATTTATTCTTGCACATGCTTCACTATCGTCATACATACTTTTGATTCCATTCAGGAGCCTACCACCAACACCATATATCACTAACACCTTCCATAGAGCTTCCGTATTAACCCGATCCTACGCCTGTTGCAAATCCATAAAACCTAAATAGAATTTATTTTTCTTCTCTCATTTTCCCAATCATTTGTTTCAATGTAAAGATTTGATCCACACATCCTCTACCACTTCTAAACGCACCTTGCTCTTCACCAATCAGTCCCTCAGTCACTCGACGCATTCTTTCGACCAAAATACCAGCATATATCTACCCTAGTCATGCCCTACAACACTCAAAAAACTAATTTCCCTATAATTCCTAGTTACCCTTATCCCTCTTATCATTATATAAGGGTAATATTACTACTTTCCTCTAATCCCTTGGAACTATACCCTCCATAAAAGCTTTGTTACACAGCTTCCAAATCCACTTAATCATTAATCTCGTCTCCGTTCTTTATTATTTCACCAGTAATTTCATCTGTACTTGCAGATATAGATGAAATTACTGGTGAAAATGATCAAGAACGAATATATATATATAAGGTTGTTGCTAATATTAATTATATATATGTTGTTATATGTCAATCTATATATATATATATATAGTTATATATAGTTATATATATATATATATATATATATATATATTATATATATTATTATGCATATATGTGTATATATATATATATATATAGTATATATATTTATATTTATTTATATATTAAGTTAGCAAGGCGTTGGTTATAAGGTTATTGCTATATATATATATACATATATATATATGTTAAGTTAGAGTATATATATTGTTAAGTTATATATATACAGCAGTATATATAGCATAGCAGCGTATACAGCAAAGAAAGAGCAGGCGAAGATATATATGTTGCTGTTGGTTCTTATTTAGTGTTTAGTGTTTAGATATGTTTTTTTTTATTCTTATATATATATATATATATATATATATATATATATATATATATATATATATATATATAGATAGAGAGAGAGAGAGAGAGAGAGAGTACGTACGGTTTTAAATGGAACAGTACCATTTTTTTCAAAATGCCCCGTCCGTCCGTTATTTTTTAATAAAAATTTCAATTTTAAGCCATTTTCAATAAAAAAAATAAATAAATAAATTTAAATGTTAGTTAATAATAAATTATTACTCATAACCTACTTAATCGTTAATCGATATGCGGTCAAAAAAGAAATATAGGAAAAGTTTTTAAGTTTGGTTGCAATAAGAGCTGTTACTTGTGAGACAATGTACCATGGAGTGTCAGAAGTTTTATGCAAAGACGTTGGAAGACTGAAATTTGACGCATAAGATTATTTCATCGGAAAAATATTAATGGTACGATAGTGGTGAAATAGGTTCCTTCAACCTCTACCTCAATATATGGATTGGGGCTCATGTCCATTATCTGTGACTAATGTAGACAAAAATATTTTTTTAATAATTTACGTTATCGAACAAAATGTACAACAGCGCGCATAGCGAAAAAAGTTTGCATTTTTTTAATACATTTATATAACTTTATTACAGCATGTTTAGTTGTGAATTTGTTTATTGAAACAATGGAAAGTGAAATAAATTATACACTAATATAAGTTTGGCTAGGTTAAGTAATATTAAGTTAAGTTACGATCGGTTACATAGATTGAAACTTGTTTTTTTAATTTTTTACAGGTGTGAAGCTCTTTTATTACAATACAGTTTTATTTTGACTTTTATAAAATAAAAATGTGCTCGGATCCATGCAATCGATATGGATAAAACTCACTCAGTCTCACAGATAATAGCATGATCCGGATTGGGTTCTGTTACTGAAGAATAATGATAAGCTCAGTATGTTTATGTAATATAACCTATATTTATCATCCTACTTTTTATGAATACAAATTACACAACCTCTGTCCTGTTTTTGTCTCAAGGATATATTGTCGGACTATGCATACACTTTCGTAATATCGTGATGGGGATTTTCAAATTTTATTAAAAATACTATGAACAAATAAAAAAAATTAAAATTGTAGTGACAATGAATTTTTAATTAAACACCCGAGATAATTACCTATTTTAATTATA
>JABUQX010013591.1:40000-67500 GCA_015478945.1 Trachelipus rathkii
CGCTATTCCCCCTTCGAGGTTCTTTATCTAACCTTTCGGCAAGTCTGTAGTATCCAATATCCTAATTTGACAATGGAATCAGTAAATATGAATGGAGAGAATGAGTTTCCTAGTCAAAGGGCTTGGGTTTAGATCCTTGTCCTGATTCTCGTAGCAATTACCTATAGTCCTTTCCCTCCTAGAATTAGGGCAATGGCCATGAAATGGCAATCTTTTTCAAATAAAAAATGAATACAAAAAAATGTAACCCCAGAACAATACAACAAATTGTGTTGCATTCAGTAGCATAATGTTCTAAGGATTTGGACGTACGCTGGTGCGGTGCGGTGCGGTGTGGTGTGGTGCGTGGTGCGGCGGTGGGTGTGTGCGGTGCGGTGCGGTGCGATGCGACTCAATTTTGGTATCCGTGGTGCTGATTCGGAATTTAACCCTATATATTTTCTGTGAGGTTTGGAGTTTGGTGGCGGTAATTGTAACATAGAAGGTGTAGTTGCGGTACGAAATAAAATACTTATTTTGTGCGTACAGTGCGTGGTGCGCCCAATTTGATACGGTGCTGAAATCGGCGAAAGTTCGGCGAACCCTAAATGTTTTATATCTGGAATAGTTCGTCACAAAATATATTGATTATACAAGTATATAAAATACAAATAATGAACTCTGAGGCACTCTGACCTTTTGGGTCAAGACTAGAGTGGACTAGAAACGCATTGATCTTTCTCACTTCATTTCATTTCTAATTGGTCTTCTCTTATTAATTTCCTTTACTTGCTTCTCTTATTCATGTTCTCTTTATATCTTTGGTATGTGATTGTAGCCTTAGTATAACGCCAATGCCTTCCTATTTTAATCATTATTCCCTCTCACCATTACGTTTAGAGGATTATTTATTATTCTTTTTGATCCTTCTTCACAATCAAATATGGAAACTAACATTATATAGTGATAGGATAGAAAATCATATATAGTTAGCTATGGGTGACTAATCAAATAATATGTGAAAGTCTCTTGAGCGTGATCATACGATTGAATTTAAATATATTCAATATATATAATGAAAAATATTACAGAGATGAGTAGACCAGGTGAGTGCCTAGTAAAAGGCCAATAATAAGTATAGTCATAAAGAGGATATAAGTAAAATATGAGATATCAATGCGTTTCTCTAATCACTATATATACTCATAGTCTTGACCAAATAAGGTAAAAGAGTATGTCATCATATAGTATTACAATTATTTATATTTTTTTATATATACGTTTGTATACTAAATATTTTATATTTAGTTGTGACGAAATCTTAATTCCAGATATATAATTAAAAATTTTAGGGAGTATGAGCCTGATATACTTTCGGAATTTACAGCTAACCGTATCTAAATTTAGTGAGTACGCACCACGCACTGTATAGCGACAGTCTAAGCTGGTTAGCATTATATATAATATTTTAGGATTAGGTTCTCATGTGTATATTGCGCCACGCGCACTCACGAGTACCGACTATAGAACTTGCAGCACCGCGATTACTTGCATTGGTCAGTTATTTTAACACATAATAGCTAATTCACCTAACTCCATCACTATCATTATCACACAGAAACTATATATATATATTATATATAAATAACTCAGATTACGATCGCACTCAGGATTATATAACCAAATTTGTGTCCGCATTCAGAGAGTCACTCAACCTATGACCCCGAGAGCTACTGAGAGCTACTCAACATAATATATACCACACGCATACCGACAACACGTCATACAACCTACACCGAGCTAACAGATATATAAAATACCTGTATAATATTAAATAATAATAAACTCACGACAAGGAGTAGATTATTTTATTTTATATATATTATACAATAATATTTTTCTAAACTTAAATAATATGACTGTATATGCCACAATTTGTTGTATATATTTAGTTATTTCATGGAGTAATCATTTTATATTTTATTATATTCCATTTTTATTATATATTATAATATGAGTAATAATAAAGTATTATTATATGCATATATTTCACAAGGGACCATTATACCAATAATATATTAGTTTAACATAGTATTTCTCATAAAGTATATTAAATATATATATATGCTTAATAACTAGAGTAAGATAATCCAGACAAAGGTAATATATTATAAACCCATAAGTCACCATTTGACTAAGTATAACTATATTATATATATATATACAATTATCTCTACCAATCAATAATTTTAATATGTTTGCCATTGTACAAAATATTAGGAATATATTGTGAATTATATCATAGGACTTGATATACCTAGAGGTATTAAGTAATATATTAGTATAATATCGAGAGAATAGGTCTTGATATATTAATATGAACTAAAGCATAATATATATAGATGAATAGTAAAAATGATATAAATAGTCTAGATTATATAATTAATAAGAATGACTGAACATATTAGGAGACAGATATCATTACTAGAGATTGGTATATTTCGAACGACACATATATTAAATGATCCATAGTTTTATTAAATTTTTAAAAATCAATTGATATTGACTCGCACAGATATACTCCTCTATATAAATCCCTTGTCTTGTCTTTTATTAACAATAACCCTATTGTTAGTTGAAAAATCAATTTCACTTTAAAATACCACTGGTCGTTTATTAAATATCGCTTTATAAATTACGAATACATAAGCAATTACGATGTAATTAATAACAATAGGCATGTTATGTTGTTGTTAAATAATCTCTATGCCTTTTTATTAACACGTAAAGAATATAGTGAGAGATTGCGTCGCACTATCTCTCTGCTACGCGTACATCGCGTATATCTCTTCTTCTCTACTGCTCGATCTATACCTTCACACGCACTACTGCTGTCTGCGGCTAGATACACTCTTAATACGTCTCTCTCTGCAGATGTTCTGAGAGATGAGAGAGTGATATAATGTCCTATGGCGTTCTGAATAATTAGAAAGTATATAGCGGTTATAGGTTATTAATATGGATGGATAATTATGAGATCAAGGCATTATGACACACTACTAGTTAATTGGTTTGTACACAATATTCAGTACAACGGTTTATAACTGTTAGTATTTAGACGCATGAATCACTTTGATGGTGGTAAAATTTATACTAATTACGCAATATCATGCCGGACACAAAAGTTAGATAACATAGACTACATCTTACTCACGCAGATCAAAAAGTACGGCACGTGGAAGTGTGCTAGCAGTGTTATCAGAGCGATCTTGAGGATTCTATATTACTATATTAACAAGTCTTATGCGCGTACTGTCTATGTATAAGTGGATGTACCGAAGCGTTTCCGTGACAGAGTATCACTTATATGAGTGCTGGGCCGTATGCAAGTACGTGTAGCAGTTATGTGGAGAGAGATATGACGGAGTCTTTATATAGGGACGCTGAAGACACGTTGTTTTTTGGTGGGAAGTGACTGGCCTATGATGGATAAGGCAAACCGGTATGTTAAACAAATGAAGACGATCTCGAGCAGGATGTCCAGTGTTTTCGAGATCCAGCTGATGTGTGAGGTTATTAAAGTCTTCCTTTGAGCTCATTTAAGTGTTCTTTTGTGCTAATGTTAGCGTGTGCCGTAATATGTCTTAGAGGTAAGGATTGAATTTTATGCATATTATACCGGCTATCCGCTCATCATTCTTGATAGTTAATCGTCTATCTACGGAAAATGTTCATATTCCGAAATATCCCTGCCGAAATCATGTGGATGCGAATAAATAGAGAAAAAGATCCATGCGCTTCAAACGACTTCAGTAGAAGGTGTACACTATCCCACAATGGAAAATTCCATAATATTGACACACCGCCGATATTTGCATATTATATTGACAGTGAGATTATCAGTACATTCGCTGCGAGTAGAGCGCTATGCTACCGTGAGGGCACTCGTGCTGGAAAGTGTAGATCTCGAGCTAACGCTCTTATGAGGCCGTGAGACCGGGATAGTCAACCCCAGGGTCCTCAGCTCTATTAGCGGGCTGGGTGCTGCGAGCGAGAGATTCGTATCGGGCAGTGCTATACGCACTCGCTAGATATCTGTATAATATATGTGCCTAAAAATATGACGGATGAGGAGTGGGACAAATGGAGTACTGATCCTCAAGAGTGAGAGGTCGATGCCGCATCTCACATCTTCATACGTATGACATTGTTCCATCCAGTAATGATGTCGTTACTAAGAGTTTTCATTTAAAATTATATGGTGGTGATTAGTATGTGGTATAGAATGGCTATTTGCTCTCACAGATGTAGAGCATATCATTCTGCAATGAGCTGTCACATATGTGATTAATGAAATTTATATGCTCAAGATAGCCTCTGCTCACTATAATATAGAGGAGTAAAAGGAATTACTAGGATGAAGGAGTAAGTCTCAGACACGCACACTGAACGAACTATGTTCTCATTCGTGTAACAATACCATCGCCCTACACCCAGGGGCAGTCGCCAACGTATGCCACCTGACGCGAAGTACACTGGAGATACTCTCACGCGTCAAAATGTGGACGGCACACAGAGCGAACGAACAACTTGCCATCTGACACTCAGAGGCGAGCCGGATGTTAGAAACCCACTCACATCCATCCTCATATCGCCAGATTGGAGGTAATCTCTCACTCTCGATTTCTCTCTTACATGACAGACAGTAGAGAGACACATATGCGGAATTGCAAGAAAAGCGCTCATCAAAGAGTGACAGTTCATTTTGCAATCCCTACTATTCCACTCATACGTCTGAAATTTTTAATACACTAGGTTAATCTCTATATAATAATAAAATATGCGAATGAGTCGAAATAGCATTCTCTTTAGACGTACATTATCATACATCTAATACGTGTATCCAGCATCAACTCTACACGTCAATGTAATAACATATGAAGAACATGGAGGAGATGAGAAATAGCTTCTTTGCTAATGGACGGAGGTTCATTCACGCATCAAGCATGCACGTCTTACATTTTAATACCTTTTATTAACTCTGATTTAGTCATAAAAATATGAAAATATTTGAAGGAGAGAAAATGATTTATTCTTTCAACCTCACAAGTTTCATCTGAGCATCATCAATCATTCACATTACCGTCTTTACGCCAATACACTATAATTATAGAATACACAAAAAGCTAATTGCGATAAGAAAGTCTCTCTTCCAAACGTATGAACTACTCCTTTCGAACTTCCTATCGTACGTCTGTGAAATATTTCCCCTTTCAAATTCAAATGTAACTGTACAGTAATTAAAAAATATGCAGACGAGACACGTCCTCTTTCTCCAAACGCTCATTCAAATGTAGCTTCATACTCGACCATGCCAGTTACTATACTGAAATTTATATATATAACATTAGTAAGTAATAAAGAATATGCAGATCATCGTCAGAGTCAGATGAGAAACGTCTCTCTATCATCTAAAACACTAAATTTCTATATATAGATATAATTTTCATCTGGCATTTTCGGTTTACTTTCGGAGAAAAATTTTACTAACCATATTATTCCATTATAAATAAATAGAGTTGTATATGGAGTATTTGGATGAGAAAACGGCCTCGCGCTTCCACGTTGAAAGTTCATCCTTATTCCGTCATATTTCTAGCAAATTTTGCGAAGCCCGTCTCTAAATCCCGTCTTCCTAAGAGTGAAATTCTTACTCTGCAACTACTCTATCTCTCTGCAGAATATCTAATATATATATTTGTATATCGGATAATATATATAAATAAAAAATTATGCATTAAAGTATAAAGAAAGGAGATATACGGAATCGTAGATAATTATTGCCTCTCCTCGTATAACCGTGATAAAAGGTCTTATATGATCATAATCCGCAGTGCAGCTATTTCCTACATATATATATGTAAGAGGTATCCATTAGGCAAAGTCACGACGTGCATAGAGCATCCTCGCACATCAACAACCGACATATTCATCGTATACAAACCTTGGCACACACTAAACAAAATACACACAACATGCACTCCAGCATACTCATAACACGCTACAAAACTATCATACTAAACCCGATATATATTAACCATATAACTAACTATAAGCAAAGCTAACTAAAAATATATTCCGAGTGAGACAAAGGCCTACTACATTTCAACATGAAGACGATTAATACATGGCGCAAAATCTCACGTTACATTCACACCACAACCAGAGGAATATTTGACGCTAAATTAGACTCATAGTTTCTTACTTTCGAAGTATAAATAATAGCAAACTTATATAGAACTGAAGATAGTGAGGGACGTATTTATCAGCCTCTTTCATCACTTGAGAATATTAATGTCTTTGAGGAGCGAGAGGAGTTTAAATTGATGAGATCATTTATTTACTCACTCCTATTAGGTTGAGTATTTACTATTTCTCTTCTATTTTTGACTTATCTCTCTCTACATTACATCTAATCTATCTTATATATCTATACTTTATCTATCATATCTATCCTATCCATCCTTTCCTGAGAACTATACACACTATCTATCATCTATCTATCTATCTATCTATCCATCTATCTATCTATCTATCTATCTATCTTAATTATCTATCTATCATCATCATAATACTATCTACTATCTATCCTATCTATTCGAGTATCCTAAAGACTAAGCACTATCTATTATCTATATCTATTCTAATCTATCTATCTATCTATCTATATCTAATCTTTATATCATAATCTATCTATGTATATACTATCTATCTATGAGTTCCTAAAGATAAACACTAAATCTATCTATTCTATCTATCTATCTATACTATCTAATCTATCTATCTATCTATCTATCTATCCTAAAGACTAAACAACTATACTAACCATAATTACTATCTATTTATCTTTATATATATAAATCTAATCATGCTATCTATCGATCATCTTATCTATCTATATACTAATCATAGAATTACTATATAACTAAAAAAATTTTGAGTGAGTATATGTTTTCTGAATCTCTCTCTCTCTCTCTCTCTCTCTCTCTCTCTCTCTCTTCTCGCTCTCTCTCTCTCTCTGCTCTCTCTCTCTCTCTCTCATCTCTCCTCTCTCTGCAACAATTGTGCTTCAATGCAGTAAAGAACAGCTAAAAGATTTTTTTCCTCCTACTGAAATTTTTTTTTTTTTTTTTTTTTTGTTATTTGGAGAATTAAATTTAGTAAGATATTTTTGAGCGCTACATTTTTTTAGTAGCTACTCTCGTAATGAAATATTGAATTTTTCCCAACAACCAAATACGTGTGTGAATGTGTGTGTGGGGGTGTGTGTGTGTAGGTGTGTGTGTGTGTGTGTGTGTGTGTGTGTGTGTGTGTGTGTGTGTGTGTTGTGTGTGTATTACATGCAAGTGGTGTGTAGGTAGGTTGGTGAAGAATCAGAAGAATTATTTTATAGAAAGAGGTGTAAAATATTTCGCAAAAATTTTTTTTTTAATTTATTATTTTTTAAAAGCTCACACCTCGCAGCCATAACCCTATTACAGAAGGGGGAAACTTCCCTAGGTTATTTCTACTAGATAATCCGGACTAGGGATCGACCCCGCTTCTTGCCATGCGACTCTGTCGCTTTACCGAGATCAGTTTATAAATATCTTTTTTTTTCAGTATTTTTTTCAATTTTAACCAGTGAGTAGAATAGATACGCAAACCAAGAAAAGATATTAAAAGTCCAAGTTTAATGCAAGACCTCTAGACTCTAAGACTTTGCAAGACTCTAAGATCTTAAGATCTAAGACTTTGTTGTAAGACTTTCGATATGTCTTGTAAAAGATTAACCGAAATGCCAAAGAAGAGAAGAAGAGGAAGAGTCAGAGAGGAAGGGAAAGAAGATCACGAGTGGAAGATGGCTCCTTATGGAAACCATGCTGTAGACAGGAGATAAGATTAAAATATTTACTGTTTTCAAATCTTCCTGTCAATGATGGACTCGAGTCTTTTTGGAAAGAACAGAGGTTAAAGTGATAGGATAATGGTTGGAGGGTTGAAAAGATGTTCCCCTTCAGTAAATAGGCTTGAAAAAAGTAACATGCTCAGGACACACACAGCACACACCACACACACACACCTACACAACAGACAACACACACACACACTACACACCTACACACACACCACACGCACACAATACAGGAGAGAAATAATTTGAAGTTGATATGGAGCGACTAAGCAATTTATCAAGGCAAGGTGTAAATACAGAAACACAAGTTTTGAGCACCACAGGATTGATGACGCCAGGACAGTACTCCTTCTTAGTGTTAAGCTCAGAGCGAATAGTTATTACATATTCCGGAGAAATAATTATGTTTAAAAATAATAGAGTTGAAGGCGGAACGTGGAGAAGCAGGAATTGCTTCAAGAAGTAGAAACAAAATTACAGTCCAAGTTTTTATTTTTTTTTATTTTTTTTATTTTTCGAAAAATGCCAGAAAAAAAAGTTGAGGTATAGGAACCAGAAAAAGTTGTTGCAATTTCAACGAAAAAAAAAAAGTTTCCAGAATGAAATATAAGAAGGGGTCGAGTTTAAATGTACTTTTATAAAACGAGGTAATTTCTGTAAGGTAGACGTCATTTAATGTCTCAATAAAGCAGAAAACTACGAACTATTCTACATAAGCAGTTTATGTCGTAACATACAAGTAAGCTCGTTCTCGCATTAATCGACTGTTTGCTACTTCGCTTAGCACTATATTTTACTTTTTAATTTCTCTTGTAATTAATTATAATAAATATTTTCCTTTAATCTGAAAACACTCTTGATTCCTCTAAGTTTCCCATATATTTGGGCATATTTAATATCAAAATTTATTTCATCGAGGGGTTATTTTCTTTCGTTGGTTCCTGTCATTGAACTTTCTCCAGATAAGTTTAAATGCCATCTTTGTAGTTGGAGAAGCACTGTCTTCTAGCCACGAGAGTTATAGATCCACGACATCAGGCCATTATGAGAACTAGCAACACCTTCTCAAAGGACTAGGTATGTCTAGCTAGAAAATATATTTTACTTCTTTTATCTTCTTTCTGTGGATTTTTTGTGTGATCGCTTGATCTCTCTGTTAAATAGAATTTCATATATAGATAGGGTTAGCTGGGCACCGCAGCACACCGTACATAGGACACTAAAATTGTGCCACACAACACCTTCACCAAATGAGTTGTATCCATCGCATGGTTACCGTAAAATAGTGTGTCCGATCAATTCAATAAATAAAGAATTTTTACCAAAAGAATATATCTTCTCCTCCAGCTATTTCAAGATAAAATTTAATAATATTTATATAAGATTAGTAATATTTAATTAATAATATTGTAAATTAAAAAAACATTTCTTTTTTAAAATTTTTCATTTCATTCCATGATGCAAATATCTTAGACATAATATTTTATTGAAATCCACTTATCTCATATCTTTTCCTGTTTGTAAATACAGTTTTAGTTTTTAATATTACTTTCCGTTATATTACCATTATTTTTGTCGTAAGTTTTATATATTATGTGGATTGATTTTATATTCAAAATTTCTTTATGTTAGAGGTTTTTATCCCTTACAAGGTACACATTCATCAATGTTGATATGGTTTCGCGGCGTCCGGGTCCAGGCTCCTTTTATCTTATCCGATTGCATACTGTTGCGCCCTCGCCTTTATATTTTTTCATGATGAATTTCTTTGTACTGATTTTCTATATACATTATGGGGGGTGTGGAGGGAGTGTGAGTCTTTTATCGGGTGTTGCGAGGTTATTTGGTTCAGGTGGGAGCTTTTTGATTGTATTTTAGTAATCGTTTACTTGTGAGTGTCTGTGATTCATTCTATTTTTATATTAATTATTATTATTATTTTATTATTATTATTATTATTTATTTTATTATTATTATTATTGATGGTATCAATAAATGAAGAGGAATCAAAATTGAAAATCATTTTAAAGAAACATATGATCAAGAAAAAAATAATGAAGCAATCACTATTAGAAGTTATTATCAGCCAACAAAGTTGTCTTCTTGCTTTAGTGCGTCGTGACTGTACATCTGCTGCGAGTGGTACAACGTCGTATACCAATTCCATTGCAATGAGAGTGGATGTAACGCCACACATTGGTTATACGACGAATACCCTTCGGCAGCGTATGTTACAGCACAGGTACAAAACAGTAAGATTCACACCATATGCAGGAAGAACATAAAAAATTACACAAATAATGAAATAGTAATTACTTCAAAATTTTGATTAAAAAAGAGGGAATTTTCGGATCTTAGGCTGGCGGAGTCCCCTTCTTATAAGAAAGCATAGACCGGACATGCAATATAAAATATAACGAATGTCCGATTACCGTAGAATATTTTGTACATAGAAGAAGAAAGAAAAGGACACCACTCTAAATTTATCAACTCACATTGTGTTTTCGTTATATTTTCCAATTTTAGTTTTTAATTCTACTTAATTATATTGTGAATAATTGTAATATTTTTATTAATTAATTTTTGCTTCGTTTTTCTATAAAACAGTCGCATTGTCTCGTTAACTATTTCCAAACACTTGGCTCGCACAATCCCTTTTGATTATTCAGAAGCAAGTACTTTGTTTTTATTTCAATGATCTGTCCTAATAAGATTATAATTATGAAATATGGTAGGTATAGGGTTTTTAGGGATTGTAGGCAATGTATCTTGCTCACAATTGATACTAAAGTACTATTAATGCGCGATTCTTGAGTATTTTCTAGATGATCTCTCTATTGCGAGTGGTGAGTTATTCATTAGGTGCAGTTTATTTATGTATGCTCCATTGTATGATATTCGTTCACTTAGTGTATGATATCTAGTTACTCTGTACTATCTCTGACTCCATTTCACTGCTACTATTCTAGTGAATTGATTATTATCTGAGTATGGTACCATGCGTAGAGTCTTCTTGGTGCTCTTCCTACTACGTTCTGTGTCACTCTGTCGCTTCTTTTCAATAACAATAATACTTTCTTTCATATCTACCTTAGCTCACTCTCCGTATCTCTGTGCCTCTTTATTTACTCTAATTGATTAGTATCCGTAGTATTATCATTTGAATGCTCATGTTGATTCCAGCTGAAGTTAAGACACTTTATCTGACTCAATTTTTTATTTTTATTCCATCTATTGATTATCCATTATTAACTTGAGTAATTATCTGATGATAACTGATTGATTGATATTGATTATTACATGAATGATGAATTATTATTTATTATTATTATTATTATTATTATTATTATTAGTAGTAGTAGTAGTAGTAGTAGTAGTAGTAGTAGTAGTAGTAGTAGTAGTAGTGGTAGTAGTAGCATGTTTCATACTTAAGTGCTTTCATCTTGAACTTGAGTTTCAACATTCAATTTGCGCTTTTCAACACAGAGTTGTCTAGCGCATGCTTTGGATAGGATGCGTTGGACGCATGCTTTCAATTTTGAAGATGCAAACAGTGTAAAGTTGTGAAGTTTCTATGGATGTAACCAGCGGTCCGGGGTCTGTAAAATTTTTGCCGACTCCGATCTCGGCTCCGTTGTTTCAAAATACCTGACTTTGAACCTCCGGCTCCATAATTTTATAATTTCCCAGCTCCGCCACCATCATTTTAAAATATGCGGCTCCGGCTCCGGCTCTGGCTCCGAATCCTTGTAATTTTATTTTATAGAAGAATATTTATTTTACCCCAGCTCCACCCAAAAAAAATTTCGGCTCCGGCTCCGGCACCGGCTCCGCAGTCAGGGACGTAACTGATTTTACGCAATGAAATTCTAGTGCTAAAAAAAGTGAGAAAAGACGTGAAAAATCCCGGAGATTAATATGGCTGAAAAATTATTTTGAGAAAGTTCTTTTTAAGAACTTTACGCCATTGTCTAAAACAAACTTCTGAATGGTTTTGGAAATGGTGGAGTTGAAATTCGAAAAAAATGATATGCGTTTCAGAGAAGCAATAGACCAGGCTTACCATCTGAAGTAAAATTAACGATCATACTTAGACATTTGGCTACCATTGGTCCATTCATATCCCTGATGTACTTACTTAAAGTATCTAAACAATTTATTTCGTCAATGCCCTTGGGGGGGGGGGGGGTAAAAGAGGTAATTGAAGGTATACAAGATTACGTCCAAAGTAAATGACTTTATTATATTTTTATAATGATTATTATTAATACATTATATTTTCCGAACATTATTTACTAGACATTCAAACTGTGATTAGATATTATATTTTGTCAATGAGTAAATATTGTTGAACTTCCTTCCAGATTGGCCTTATTCTGGTCTTAAGGGGTGGATGGTTGTGAATCAGAACAAACTGCACGACTTTGTAGTGAATACTGGAGAGCAGATGACAAGTTGGTAAAGTAATTGACTCCAGCAGATAGCTGCAGTGTATTGGTTTAATTTGAAGAACCAGTATTTATTTATTTCATTTCTAACTCAAAAAGACAATTTTGAATGCGGTTTTTGGCAATTGGTTGATTACGCCGGTTAAGCTTCCTGATCTGGGATGCAACCATATTCCCAAAAATAGTACATTCATTTTTTGTAGTCAGTTCTTTGGTAACAAATTCCTGCAAATGGAAAGTTTTTTTCCCTCTTATCATCCTCATCCCATCTTCTCTGTAAGTTTCTGGTAGTTTTTAGTGGATAAGCAAAGTTATGTTTGCTTTCAGAAGAACGTATAGACTGAGTATTCTCAACTTGAATATCCTGAACCAAAAAAAATATATTTTAATCTTAATATGGGTAATTGTGAATTAATGATATCTTAAATACTAAAATGTTAATTTTAGCTAATCTTTTTTTCCAGTTATCCTCTAATAAACAGCAATAGTAAGCAACCGCATATGAGTTTGGCACATGGTGATTTCCTAACTACATAGGTGCGATAAATAGAAAACACGCCGTGAAAGAGCGACTAGAAAATACGGTGGGAGAATTTTGCAGCTACTACTACTACAGCGATTGGTGGTAACTGTATGCGAAATTAATGGCAAATTGTATATGCAAATTACAAATTTATTTATGTAAATGTAAGTTGCCGAGGACGCGTTTCAAATGGCTTATTCAAAAATACTGACTTGTGTAAAAAAATTATTTTCAAACAACGAGTTGAATCTTCCGAAAGATGAAGCCCTATCAGGGCGGGCAATACCAGTCCCATATACACTGATCTCTGGTGTCTCATTTCCTTTGACTAAACAGATTATGAAACCGTGCACAACAAATCTGAATCGAGGATCACCGAAAAGAGAATACAATTATAAACTGTCTAGACTCTAGAATAAGACTTATTGTGGAAAATAATTTTGGCTTGCTTGCATCTGTATTCAGATTTTTTCGAAAGCCAATAGAACTTAAAGTTGAAAATACAGTAGTCGATATTATTCTGGCTTGTGTGTTTATCTTCATAATTTTCCTCGATTGCAACCAGATTCGGGAAGGTTTTGTTCACCCAAAGGATGTATTGACAATGAGAATGCGAGAAATTATCCCTGGATCATGAAAAGAGGTAACTCAGGTGATAGTGGTGTAAGGTCTTTTCGATCAACTCCATGACATGTATCAAAAACCGGAAAGGACATCCGGGAAGGGTTCATGAATTTATGTCGGTAGAAGATAGATGAACAATAACCTAAAATTCTTAAAAGGTCTGGCTCGCGAACTTAATCATCATATTCCTTTAATCCCCACTACTCTTTTCGGTGTATGAATTCTCTTTCTGTCATTTGTACTTATGAATGAATATTCCTGTAGAAAGCTTGCATCTCTATCTCCTATTATTTTTCATTACCTTTTAAAAGATATGCAAAAATTGCAAACTGCCCAAGAGTGCTTTGTGACAAATTTTTGCAGCGATATAAATTTTGTTTAGGTGAATATTAACAACTCATTTGCAAAACCTAGGCAATCACAACATTTTCATGATTAATTATAATGTACAGACGCGTAATGTCACATTGGCAAACTAGGTAACTAATGTAGTGAACACATAATTGAATCAATGTGAAGGATAATAAAGCTTAAATCATAATTAAAAGTTTATAACCCATTGCACTCGTGATTACAGATTTTAAAAGAGTTTAGGTTTTTGAAGTTGAGTTCAATATCTTGAATCATATTCTTCCTCTTGGCATCAAACGAAACAATTACTAATTTAATAAAAAAATTCTAATCTCTGCTAGTGGGCTAAATTCATAAGCATTTACTTCCGTTCACCCGCACTATATATCAATTTTCTGCTAGTTTTTGTGCCAATTATGTCCTACAATTGGAAATCTCTTCTATTTTTTCAAATAAAATTAATTGTTCCGACCAGTGTAGATCCAGAGCAATTAATGCCCAGATATTTGTTTCCACTGTGACACATAAGTAAATTTATGAGAAATGATTGTGTGTAGGCTTATTTACGCTCTATATTAGAGATGTTGAGATCCTGGAGTATAGAATGATCACAGGAAGTTCCTTAATATGATTTAACCCGACTGTGCGCCAAATTCATTAAACAGCTTCTTGATATAATCAATTTAAAAGCATTTTACTCCTTTAACATATGTGCTGCTGGCACCCATATATAATCACATACTTGTCGCTAACCCATCAGACAAAGGATAAGCACTGACAACAATATAATATAATATTTCCAATCTCTTAATCGTAGTGGCGATTAGCTTTCCTTCTTGCTCTGAAGATATGCTCCTTTCAGAATATTGCATTTAACAGTCCATAAAAATAGCTAAATCTTCCCACAGAACCTCAATCAAAATCCATTGTGTTTCTTCATTCCTATTAATGTTAATAGAAAGTAAGAAAATAAAAGCCCGTTTGAAGATTTTGAACCTTTGAAAATTTATTTAATTAAAATTATCTTAAGGTTTCAATACAATCACCTTCAATCTCACGCCCGATCCTCAACAAGAACAAAGATTAATAATAACCTATCTTCTATTACAAAAGCGAAGTGGTTGGTTCATTAAATGAAGAGGAATCAAGATTGATTACCATTGGTTCTGGTAGGATATAGAAATAAATATAGCATACAAATTGAAGAAAGAAAAACATTAATCGAAAAATAATTAGAATCAAAGGAATAATAAATTTAATCTAATCACATATTATAGATATATAAAGTTATATTATATATATATATTCATTCAATCATATCACAAAATATATAATCATAATAGATTGGTTCTTCTTGCTTTATAGATGCTTCGATGATTGATTACTCAATATCTGCTGGCGAATGTGATAACCAACATGGCAACAACGCCGTGCAGTGGTAAAAAAGTTTGCCAAGACAGGAAACTACAATTTACGTCGTAAAGATATGTCAAAGAAAAATGAGCTATGGCTCTCCTTGGCATGTCACTCACGCCTGGGCGATACTGTAACACCTTCGGGTCTAATAGCACGACAAATAGTAGTCCGCACTTATACAGAGACCAAGCGCTAGTAAAAATGTTTTCGCGACGCCATATAGCGGGTTCATGAGCCATCCCCTCAAAACGTCACACGCTCAAAACATATTTGAATCTCAAGATAACAATCATTGACGAAGGCGATGATATAGAGCATTATAACACTGATCGTCATGCGCTCAAGTAATGAAATACAGAGGATCTAATTCAGCTTCAAAAGATTTTCACTTTGAGCTTAAAGAGAGAAAGGGGAATTTTCGCAGAAGTTTTTTTATGTTATCCTGTGGCGGAGTCGCGCTGTGTGACTCTATATAGCCCACAAATGAAGGATATGGACAGACGATCAAATGATATACCGGGACAATTTACGAATATAAAATTAGATATATGGAACGTATAAAGATGGTCGCCGATTACTAAATATTGTGTGGTTATGGTTATACGGATATAGAATGTAAAAGGTTAAGGGTAAAGGATTATAAGAGAGACTTAAGTCTAATTATTAGGCTTACGTGGTCACTAGATTGTTAGTTTTGTTTTGGCGTATATTTATGTGTTATATATATAAAGTGTTTTTTGAGTTTTAAATTTAACTAGCTTTTATATAATTGACGGTTAAGGCTAGGTTTAGGTTTTAGCATTGAATTGTATTATTGTAGATATTAGGCTTTTTATGAGTTGTGTATTTAGTTATTGCTTTATGCGGTTATTTTAAAATAAGTAAGAGTTTCTATAATGTTACGGTTCTACCTGGTGAAATTTAGGGTTCACCGTGAAGCGGACCGAAAGCCTGAGAGTGTTAAGTTGTCAGAGGTCAATTTTTGGTTTTGTATGGTTTATAGGTTCACTTAGGAAATGTCTTACTGAAAGAAAAAATTATAAGGTGGAAAAACGGGAAAACTGGTTTTTTAGAGAATGGTTAGGTTTTAGGTAGAATTTATAGGAAATAAATATATTGAGAAACTCTTAAATTTTTTTTCAGAAATAGTTTTTTTTTTTTAATCTATATTATCTTCCTGAAATGGTGGAAGTTCTTATTTGGTAATGTTTTTTATTATTATTATTAATTTATTATTAATTATTTTAATTAGCATTATTATTTGTGTTTTTATTTCTTTGCTATATAAAATACATATTAATTAATTGCAATACTGTGTTAAATGTAGTTTATTAATATTAAGTTAATTTAAAATTTCTTTAAGGTTAAACGACAGGTCAAACAAAAAAAAACAGTAGCTTCAGCCATCCCTGTATTAACATAGTTCTTACAACGCATTCTCTTGGAGATTTAATTCGTCTTTTATATACGGTATTATATCGTAAAGACGTGATTATAATCTGTAATAATCTACAACCTTAAAAGTTGAAAAATTCACGGTGGTTGTGTTCGAGCCATGACCATAATTAATTTTCTAGTGAAGGGTTAAAATTGTTAACGCTTATCTTTTTGCGTTTCAAGAAAAGTGAACTGCTTACACTTGCACTTTATTACTGTATGATCCAAATTAGTCTATTTAATAATTATGCTTATCTTATAAATTAATTCTTTAATATGTAAAGAAAAAGAACCAAAATGGTATGTAATAGAAAATAAAAGTATGAAATTAATGATATTGAATGCTATATTATAATAATGTTTGGTCTCTATATAATTATAGTGTTTAGAATGTAGAAGGCTATTTTAGAAGATTTATGTGTATTGAGATGGCCGAGTTGACTAAACTGCTTTAAGCAATTTGTCATAAAAATTTATAAAATTATAAAATTTCTGTATATATTACTGATTTATTCCTGTGTGAGCGGCGGAAGAAAGAATTTACGGACCACTATGTGTAAACTGAGTTCTGCATGTCGTACGAGAAGGCTCGAAAATTAAAAAAGTACAATAAAAAAATGTGATAGTGTGACCTCCCTCACTAGATTAAAAGTAAACGAAAGGTAAATTTTAGATTTGAACTCTTTTTATTTATATATTAATTATTATCTTACACTTAGGTAATGACTATAGGCTATTTAATAATATATGCATGTGATTTGGACAAGTTAACGTTCTGAGATACATAAGTCGAGATATGCGAGACATAAGTGATAGGAAATTAACCTTCGGCGAGTCTTGTAAATTGTAATTCGCTGCTGAGACGATGGATTAATTTGCAGAGAAATAGTTCCACTGGTATGAGTCACGGAGGAGTAGAGGATTGAGGTTATAGTTGTATTTAGAAACGAGCACTAAGTGGTTAATATTATATAGGTATTATTATAGCATTGACTGTTTGTATATCTAAGACACCGACAAAGCTCATGAAAGGTAAAATTGACAGAGTATCAATTTTAGATAAGACGATTGTGTGCAATAAGGACTGATATATAGTGTGTGGTTGCTGGAGTGTATATGATGGTTAGGACTTAATTTTATTGCAAAATGAGGGTAGAGGGTATGTGAAGTGATGAAGAGGAAAGTTGAGCAACATCATAGACCTGATTTGTTGAACTTTTTTTTGCTGTACAACTCGTCTAATCCTCGGAGTTAATAATGGTTAGGGGAAACCTTATTGTTGTCTCAAATGATATTCTATTAGTGCTCAAGAAGCGTGCCTTTATAAAAATTTTGGTGGCTGGCACACAGGGCTGCGGAGAGAATTCTGAGAGTAGGTTCGAGTCGGAGTCGGTGTGAGAATCTTTTTATACAGATTGTATGTACTCTGCGATGAAGAGTACGCTGTGTTGAGGTATTGATAAAGAAGTCATACTGTTGCAATGGTGGGATAGTCGTTGCCACGTCGGCAAAGGTGAGGGCGTTAAAATTTGTTGACCGTGTGTAGACGGTGGAGTCCAGTGGTTAGTCGCGAGGCTTTTTCGGGAAATAAACGAATTAATGATGATAACTGAATCGGGTGAAAATTTAAAGCTGCTCTTTATTTCAATGTAATTGTATAATTTGTTGTTCGATTTATTAATTATTATTATTATTTAATTATTGATTATTATTGAATTTCTATTATGTTAATTAATTTTTGGCATTATTGGTTATTATTATTCAGATATTAATATTGATTGATGTAACAGGAAATTATTTGCCTTTGGAGGTTATGTTGGGTATAATAATAAATGGAATTATTATTGGCTGGAAAGCTAATCGAGATTTTTGTGATTTTAAGATAGAGAATGGGGAATCGTTCTATCTAAGTATTCAGATTCTTCTTCTAGAAGCATATGTGAGGTAAAGAGCTAAAATAATATACTATAACAAACTAAAAACGTCACAACTAAAGTTGTTTAGGTAGAGTGGTTCAGAAATTGAAGTGAAAAGTTTCTTATTGATTTCCTTTTGGTCGAAAAGAAGTTGTTTGACATACGGTGGTTTGGATTGGTTATATCCAACGCGGTGATTGGGGATGGAAATGATTCAGGTTAAAGCGTCTGTTTTTTTAATAATAAACAGAAAATGAGAATTAAAATTAAGAATTTTTTTGAATATTTTGCGGCTAATTATATAATTACATTTGTGTCGCCTTATCGAAATTCTAGAATATATTCTATAATGTTTGATCGCTTGTGTGCCGCCATGAGCAAGACAGCCGCTGCATCTTTGTCTTTAAGCAATGCTTCATAATGTCTTGAAAAACTTACTAACCAAATATAGTAAATTTCGTAATCGAAAACACTGACCATAAAAGAATTTTTTGAAGGCATCATTGAAGATCACAGTGGTATGTTTAAAAATTGAGCTTGGATACTGCTGGGTTGGGTAGGAAATTGGGTTGTGCTTCCCGAAATTTTGTTAAATGGAGTCTGCGAGTGGTTCGCATACGTGATATTCGGACCTGATCTATATTTTTTTTTTGTGTGTTGGTTTAAAACAGGAGAGATAAAATTTGCAATGAGAGAATTAATAACTACCTATTCACAGAATAGCTGCTAAAAGTGTTAAGAATATTATAAAGGGGTAGTACGGAGGTTTTTCCCAAGCATAATTTAATTCTCTCAATATTCTGTATTTAACGATCATCCGAGCAACTAGCACGAATGGCTTGCACCCCGAAAGGAGCTCTTTCTTAAACCCGCGAGACAGTCTTATATATTAAGCAACTCGCACACGATCACCTAATAATAAACTTGAATATTTAATTAATTAATTTATATTTTAGAAGAATTAAAAAAGGAGATAGATATGAATATATATTATTTATTTATTATTATTGATTGTATATTTAGTTAAATTAATTTTATTAATAATATTGTATTAAATTAATTTATTATTTGGTTTATTGATTCAATCAATCCTTATGCTGTCCATTTTCATTTTCCATTATTATTAATTAGTTAAAAATATTATAGCGATCATTGCAATATTGTTAATCTTATTTGAGTTATACTTGTTCGAAGATTTCAGGATAGTCGACTCTTGTTTTAGCTCTGCATACTACACAAGAATCTCACTCTTTAGAGTGTTTATAATGTCTTGTGTATTAAGCCAATCTTCCTGGCAATGTTTATCGGCATATATGCGAACTTGTGATCAATAAAAATAAACGGCTTCACACCATAAGTCCCAGGTGACTAATTTCTCGCTTTAGGAATTTAACACACATAGAATAATATATAGTGAAAAACTAGTCATATAACAGAGTAGAATTTTAGAAAGAATTCCACTTAATGCGTGTGAACTGTATTGTTAATATTTATTATTTAGTAGTTATAGTATTTATTATATGGTATGTTATTATTCCAAATAATATTATAAAATTTTAAAAAGAATCTCCCTTTCATTGCTACGTGTTCGCGTGTTAAAACTCATTTATGCTTTAAATTAAAATCTTCAATAAAATAGTCTGGATTATGTTTTATGCTTCAATTCAGATTCAAGTCTTTCATTTTAATTTAATTTACTGATATTGTTGATATTTAAGCCAAATATTAAAATGGATTCAGAAACAGATAAAAGGATTATGTCTGAACTCAAAGAAGACGTCAAAAAGCTTGGTAAGTTTTAATACAATTAATTCTATTTCTATTAATGATTCTCTTCCTCCTTCTTTTTTTCCTAATTTTCTACCTATTTATTTTACTACTACTACTACTACTACTATCTACTACACTACTTAACTACTACTACTTACTAATTACTAATGTTATAATTACTGTAGTTCTGTAGTACTAACTACTACTACTACTACTTACTAACATATTTTTCTCCAGCATTATTCTTCTTCTTAGTATTTACTATCTTTTCTTTCTACCATCTATTTTGTAGTTATAGTCATTGTTTCTCGGTTTCTTGATCTTGTTCTTGTTCTTTTCTTGTTCTTGTTCTTTTTTCTGCTGTTAAACTCTGTTCGCTTCTTGTTTTCTCATAATATAATAATTAATATAATAACATATAATAATAATAATATAATAATTAATAATCATTAATAATAATTAATAATAATAATAATAACAATAATATTAAATAATAATTAATAATTAAGAAATAAATAATAATTGAATAATTGTTAACAATTAATAATAATAATAATAATAATAATAATAATAATAATAATTAATAATAATAATAATAATATAATAATAAAAATGTGCTCAAAAATAATTGAAATTTTATAATAATGTATAAAAATGACTTGAAGAATAATCGATAACGTTGTATATAAGAATATTTCTGAGAATAATAGAGTTTTCTTTGAGGTTCGTCACACTCTTTGGCCTTATGTGCTTCTTGGGTAAATACGTAGCTACATATCACGCATGAAGAGTCTCTCCTTTCCGTTGGCAATTGGTACCGCGCATGACCAAACAGTACAAAAGGCAGAAATAACAAATCAATCTTCTAGAGAATAACGGAAGTGATACCTCCCTTATCAACTCAAGGGATTTAGACCCCAACCTTGTTTCTGAAAAACATGAAAGAGCATTCAGTGAGAGTTATTAATGATCATGTCCTGGGGTTTTATTCATTATTTCAGTACCACCCTTTGTTTAGAATTTATTATTATTATTATCATGTTTTTTTATTATATTTTTTTAGCAGTTGATAAGGGGGACGGAACTGGCAAGCATCCTCCCGTTCCTCCTACTCTCTGGCTCAAGCGCCCCTATGTAAAGCGACGGGGTACTTCATACTCAATTTCACATCATTCTTCATATTCAATGAATCCTGCTCATTTCTAAACTAATCAATCGTCTTGCTTCTCATTTAAGGAAATTTAGTATCATTCGTCTTTCCACAAATCCCCGAACATTTTCTATTCAAAGCTTTGATTTTACACAAAGTCATTCATTATTCCATGTAGAGATATTTTCATATCGAAAATTCTCCCTTCTTCTTTTCTGAAACTCAATTTCTGGCTTTTGACAAATTTTCTTCACAAGGCTCGAGTCTTCCCTTGAAGAACGAGCTCTAAAAAATATTTTTATAAATCAAGCGCTGAAATATCCAAAAATATTTTTAAAAATATTCCTTTCTGTTGAAAGTTGTTGGAACTTCCCAATCGTCGTTTAGGAAAGCTAAATTTTTATTATTATTATTATTATTATTATTATTATTATTATTATTATTATTATTATTATTATTATTATTATTATTATTATTATTATTATTATTATTATTATTATTATTATTATTATAGCTACGAAAAGATTGTCTTAATATCGTGAGAAAATTTTTTTCTGGGGAAAGAAACACAATTTTTTGGAAAGTGAATTTATCTTTTTGGGTCCGAAAATTGCTAAAGGTATTCAAGAATCGCGTGCCAGAATAGGTTGATCCTTAACCTTGAAAATGATTTTGCTACGATTCTTTTTTACTCTTATCAATTATCAACATTAATATTATTATTATTATTCACTAGGCCTATCAATAATATCTTCATCCTTATCAATATCAATGGTTAGACTCTTCTTAACAAAACATATGCTTCATTGGGTATTTCCTCAGATAGTATCTCGCTTACATCAAAAAATATATCGAATTTATCGTTGATTCAATCATCAATGTCCGAATCTTGGTTTTAACTACATGACTCAAATTCTTTGCAAAGATTTCTCTTGTTTTATTTCTCCCTAGTAGGGTTTTCTTCGTCCTAAATGTAGGTTTGATCTGAAATTTTATTAGTTTTCATTTAGCAAGGGTCTGGATTGTCAACATTCATTATTACTTACAGAGTTTAATTTTACTAAGAGGCTCATCAATTATTCTCTATCAACCATATGTTGAGCAGACCGCTGTTGTGCCAAGAAAGAAGCAGATCCTCCGAGAGAGGCGTCACACAGTTTATACTTTTTGATTAGACTGAGATAGACCTTTAAAATTATTTTTTGTATATTGATTATATATATATTTAAAAATCATATATATATATATATATATATATATATATATATATATATATATATATATATATATATATATATATATATATATATATATATATATATATATATATATATATATATATATATATATATATTGATAAAAATTTATCTCCTTTTAAGCATTTCACCTTGCTGGGAATCGAACCTGGACCCGAGCAGATAAGGGTATTTTTATCAATACCTATCAATACTGCGAGCAGTGCAGTTTACTTTATCAATAAAATATGAAACCCCCGGTTACTAAGTATTTTTCACCTTGTGCGGTACCCTGTTTGGCCCTATGCCCGAGTGTGAGCGGGAAGAGCGCGGCATGTCCTATCTTGGTGGGTGCATATATTCACCATAGGAAGTATTGTCGTGTTCTTCTTTTAGCTCATCGTGGCGTAGTGGTCAAACACATACGCGTTTATCTGCTAGGGTCCAGGTTCGATTCCCAGCAAGGTGAAATGCTTAAAAGGGGTATTTTTATCAATACCTATCAATACTGCGAGCAGTGCAGTTTACTTTATCAATAAAATATATATATATATATATATATATATATATATATATATATATATATATATATATATATATATATATATATATATATATATATATATATATATACGTACAGGACGGAGAATTTAATTGGAGCGAAATAACAAAGGGGAACGTCCTCGGAGCTTTATTATGGATACATCCTTACGAACATTTTAGGATACAGCCGCTGACTTCGTCTACGTGCTCGCTCGGTGCTGGCCGGTGGCACCGCGCTGGTGGCGTTATGTAATGTCGCGATCTCGTTCTTCTGCGCGACTAGCCTCTTCGTTACTGATTGATTAAGAGTTATACAAGGAATTGCTGCGTGTGAGTAAATCTCCTACATTAGCATACTTGTATATTAATTAATATTAAAACTTCATACAAAAAAAATTCACATTGAAAGTCACAATAATATATATATGTAGTAAGTAAATTTGTGTGTCAAATGAATCGAATCAACAAATGTGTTGCAAGAGGCGCCAAGCGTCTTACAAGTTAGAACAGCACAAATTCTGGCAACCTTGCTCAGGTTGGAACCCATGACTCACCCTCAGAAACACCTAAAATTCTTACAAACAAATCATTGGATAGAAGGACGTGGAACTTCAAACAGTCAGACAGCGTTGCAAACAGCCATCCAAAGCCCATACAACCTCCACTCCACCGAGAAAGAGAAACTCTACACCGCATATTTAGCCAGGAGACTCATAGTAAGAATTTTAATTAAAATTTACAGTAATTTTTCTTAAAAATTTTAAGGGAAAAGTTTCCCAATCACCTACAGAGCCAATCGACGCAGAAGCAGGCGTCACGAGGAGGAAGTCTTTCTCGTAGAAGGAAGAAGCCAAATAGAGAGGAAAAGTTTCTCTCTCCGAAGCCAGTGAGAAGAGGGAGCCGTTGCCTCTCCCACACTCAGCCAGAAGCAGAGAGGAAAACCTCTCTAAAAGACTCAACAGCTCAGAGAAGAAGTTTTGAGTCAAGTCGGAGAAAAGTTCTCCACAATAGCAAAGAAATTGCCCTCCTCTAACCCCCAGAAAAAAAATAAATATAAACATTTAGTTGCAACCACTAATTATAATTATAATATTATTATTATTATTATTTAGGTAATTATGAATTATTTTTTTTTGCAAAGACATTTATATAAACAGGTTATTTTATATTAGATGAAAAATATTTGTAGTTTAAGTGGTTGATTATTTTTATTTTTATTTTCTTTTTATTATTTTTTGTGGATGGTCATTCAAAGGTATAATTTTAGAGGTTATTTTTATATCTTTATATATTTCGTAAGCGTGCCATATTTTTATGAGTATAAAATAAGCGTATTTTAGGAAATGTGCTAATTTCCAATTTTGATTACAACTCGTAAGATCATTATTGGCTTCCCCAAAACTTTCTTTATTCTACCTTCCTTCTAACATCTCTTTTTCTCAAACTAACATTCAGTAAACTGTAACAAGATACTAATATTCCACTAATATATATATATACCTATATATGTATATACGAATATATTTAAGTAGAAGAGAGAGAGAGAGAGAGAGAGAGGGAAAGAGAGCTTAGCAAGAAGAGAGAGAGAGAGAGGGAAAGAGAGTTTAGCAAGAAGAGAGAAAAATACGCAGACAGCTTGGCACCAGGCCAATTGCACAATATACGCGCGACCCGCTCACATACACTGAGTGCAGGCAACGCTGCCACAGCGTGGAATAAGTGATAAATCAGTAAAAAAATTAAAAAAATATAATATATATATATATATATATATATATATATATATATATATATATATATATATATATATGAAGTGTCATTTTTTTTTTTATATATATATATATATAATTTATATATATATTTATTTTATTTGAGATACCTTCAAAAGACTTCTTTGTTTTTTATACCATTAATAGTCTTTATATCTAAAAAAAACCATATCGAGAAGCTTATATAGCTTATGTGTTTTTTTTTTAATTTAGTAATTAAGCTATTTTTTTTTTAATTTTAAGAGAGCGTAATAATAATTAAAGCAGTGGTTTTTGTTGGTGGAGTTTTGACGTTAAGTACGTCATTAGCGATAGTTTTTGTTGTTGTTTTGAAAGACTTTGTTTGTCCGTTGAAAGAGGATGGCGACGAAGCCCGCTTCAAATGACGAAGAGGTGATTAGAGATAGAGAAGAGAATGAAGGAGATTTCGAAGGAGATTTCGAAGGAGATAAGGAAAAAGAAGAAGTCGAACTGATTCGGAAGCAAAGGCAAGAGGAATCAGTAAGAGATAAGCAGAGGGGGCCACTCCCCCCAGGAGAGGTGCCCCCCAGACTCAGCTTAAAACCTAATCCCCAAGCAGAAGAGATTATCCGGAGAGACACCGCTCAGAGATTCTCATTACAATCAGTTCTTCTAGACAACACAATGAACCTATCAACAAAGCAAGGTACAGAACCTAACACAACTCACCGAAAATCACGAGTAAATTGGAGCAACGATGGAAATTATTACGCAAGTAGGCCAGGAAAGAATATGTGGGAGAGCTCGGTAAACTTCCCCATGACACAGCCAAGTTTTGACAGCCGACCTTTCAACCCCAACCAGATTTGGGGGCAGCCCTCCGTTCCTCCCGGACACCCCAGGATGCAGCCACAGCCAGGGAACATCCCTTGGGGATGGTCCAGCGGAGAACAAGCACCGACGTATGCCGCCACAGGGCAGGGCAGTCAGGGTCAAGGCACCCATCCACCCCAAGAAGCAGGGTTAGGTTATAATACCGCATCTCAGTCCAACCCCACTCCCTTATACCCGTCCACTCTTTTCAGTACGGCCTTCCCTGAGATTCCGGAGGATCTCAAGTTATTTGGTTTAAATCTGAAGACAAAGGTCTGGCAGGGCATTAGCTTCAATGAATACGTTTCGACTCTGCATGAAAGATTAGGCATGCTAGGCCCGTTAACTGAGAACCGAAAAATATCCTTCGCAAAGTCCATGATATCTTGCAAGCTAGAATCGGAGGCCAGGGATTATTTACTGAACGACCAATCTTTCTCTAGTTGTCTAAAGTTAGAAGACTTTCTCTTACAGCTAAGGATCTTCTTACAACCAGACAGCAAAGACACGATTTTTGATCTTTTGCTACAATTTTGGACGCTACAGAGAGACAGCGAAAAGACATTTACTGCCTTTATTTTAGATCTAAAAAACATGCTCTGGAAGTTTCAAGTGAAACTTTGCGAAATTGACGCAACAGCAGGGTTTTCCTCCAAGCATGTAAATATCATGGTAACGACTAAGGTATTGGAGAGTATAAGAGAAAGGAGAGATGGCGAAAGACTTAGAGAGAAGATTTTAAAAGCTTTTGATGCAAATATCAGCCTAGTTGAGTTGTTAGAAAAATTTGCACAAGTCTCCAGAGGAGCTTTATTTAAAGTCAATCCGAAAAAACAAATAGAGCAGAAGACTGCCAGAGTGTTTTTAACTAGAAACCAGCCAGTGAACCAAAGAGCGACTGAGGGTGGAGATTCTCAAAGGAAACCGCAGAAGTCCTTTTACAGACAGAAACTTGAGGGTAAAGGGAAAAAAGAAGCCAAGTCAGATTTTATTTCCCGTAGAAACGGAGGTTTTTTCGAAAGACTGACAGAAGAAGAGTTAAAGGAACAGGACTGGTGTTTTGAATGTGAATCAGTCGGGCACTCAGGAAAAGTATGTAAGTGGAACTCTCCATACTGCCGTTATTGTCGCAAGCCGCACCGCAGAAAATCCACCGCCGCCTGTAAGAATGCCCCTCCATGGAGACCCTCTCCAGACGTAGACCAAATGGTTATTCAGTTCACAGGCCCAGAAGATTTTGAAAGGTATAGGAAAGAGGCGAAGGAAACTTACGAGAATCTCCCAAAAGTTGAACCGGCGAGAGTCTTCTACGTCGAAAGAGGCATATGCGAGACAGGCTCGTGCGACGAAGAAGAAGAAGATGAAGAAGCAAAATACGGCAGACGAACCTTTGAGTGAAAGGGGTCTGGCCAAGCAAGTGTCCGACTTAATTAGCAAATAAGTCGAAGAAGGTTCCCCGGCTGGCGATAAGTACCAGTGCGACCGGAATCTTATAAGATAAACAATAGTGTTTAAGTTTAAGAATTTATAAGCCAAGGTGCTTAAGAATTT